>OX421452.1:9327234-9357234 GCA_949126865.1 Montipora capitata | reverse complement strand
GGTGGGGACTGGGGTGAAAAGGGGACACGGTTTTTAGTGGACCTACATGTTGTTAACCTGTGATCATTCAACTATACTATACATGAAATTGAGCAAAACAATGTAAAAAAAACAAAACAAAACTAAAACTGTCTTCAAGTCCAATCCCAAGACTCATTTTAAATCAACTAGATACTCAGATTCATTTGAAATCATCAAAGCACTGGATGCTCTTGCAAACCAAACAAGCATTGGAGACCAGAAAAAATATTTATGGCAATAGACTGACATATGAAGCTATTGCATTTTTCAAATTAAAAACTCCTTTGTCCACTCTTATCCCAGAATTAACTTCCCCTGTGACATATACAACACCATATTAATAATTGTATAGTATTTATACTATACAAGCAATTATTGCTTGTATAGTATAAAACAATTAATAGTCTTAAAATCGTAAAAATGGTATTAGTTAGCTCACTTCTTCAATAGACTCAGAAGCATCTAATGTCTTCCCTGCTCCTTGTCCATGAACTTTGATGATCTCTCGGAGGCCAGTGGCTGCCCCATGACGAACCTAAATAAATCCAATACTATAAATTTTCTGTTCTGAGTCAGTGAATGCAATAAAAAAACAAAATTACTAGCCATCAACAGTGGTACAAAGTAACAAGAGTCCTAAAATGCAAGTGACAATATTGCTCTGTCGAGAGAACTAACTAACCTCCCATGACTGGTGAAATAGATCTTGACAAAGTTCTTGGCAAAAATTGTCAAATGGCCATTCAGTAGACTACAAAGAAAACAGACATTAAACAACTGAATCAAGCTGAGTGGAAGGTGGGTGCCCGGGATGTCCAGGGGCCTTCACTTTAATCAGCCAGCCCCTAGACAGTAAAGCGCTTCCATGGCTAGCAATCCCCACAACCCAGCCATGTCAGCCCCCACACTGAGACATTCAGGCACCCGTCACACTGTGATAACAGTGGAAAAAAAGGGGGGGGGGGGAGGGAGGGGGAAGAGGGAGGCAGGCAGGCAGGCAGAAAAAATACAAATGCTACCACTGAGAACAACTCTCCCCATGTAGCTTCAAATGGCTGCTACACTGAGACTGTGTGACCTACGTGAGCCTGTGCACGTACGAATGAACCACTGACCGCTAAGCAAACTGCTCCATTAAGGACCTAAATGCATGGAAAACCAGCATCTCTTTGTTGTTAACTAGGTTAAATTGCATTTAACCACATTACAATCCTCGAGATTTAATGAAAATAATGTTATCTGTATCTGAGATTTACATGGACCATAAGAGTATCTGTGTTACTGAAGCAAAATTAGGTTTCTTTCAAGTACAAAATAAAAAGCGGTAAAATCACAAATATAGCTGCATCTATCACCTCCTCAAAAGTTGCTGACACATCAGTTACTTGATCAACAACCATCTTGTCAGATTCTGCTGGTTGATCAACAAGTACACTGGCAGTCTTGCGTTTCTTGGAAGCTGGTCCGTGATCTGTGTCCAGGTCATTATCAATACTAGGTCAAGTTAGAGAAATAAAAGTGGAAAGGTCACTAAGCTGGCTCAAACCAGTTTTAACCATAATGTGGAAGGATCGAGCCTACAACAGTGTTTCAAGTAATCGTGTTATACCATATAAAACAACACTCCATACTTAACAAGATGTGCACAATTTATTAACTGTAATAGGGCACCTTAGCAACAGGAAAGCAAACCCTTATATTTTGCTTTTCCATTTAATAAAGGTAATAATCCAGGATTAGTGAGGTGTGTTTGATTCCTCTTTACGTTTAAGTTTAATAATAGTTTTTCATGATATCGATGAGGCATTTGAAAGTAGTTAAGTACATTTTGGGGAGAATTATTATTGTTTTGTATATCTAGCAGCGGTAATTGTTCAGGAAAGCAATCTAACAAAATTAATGTTTTAAATATCTAAAAAAACTAATTTGGTGACA
This sequence comes from Montipora capitata, assembly GCA_949126865.1. NCBI lineage: Eukaryota > Metazoa > Cnidaria > Anthozoa > Scleractinia > Acroporidae > Montipora > Montipora capitata. Next base: position 9,355,278 of record OX421452.1, on the reverse strand, counting down.
CCTATTTTAATAATACTGTAAAGTGATCAGCAGCTTAAGATGAAACACCCTTTAAAAAGTTAAAAATATTGAATTTCGTGGAGAATATTTGAAGCCATCTTCAACGGTAGCTTTTAATCCACTCAATTTTTTTTTTTGTTTTTTTTTTTTTTGGCAAAAACGGTCAATGTAACCTTCTAATCACTTTCCAGCAACAAAAAATTATGGTTTAATACTGAGTTTGTTTTTGATACATGTACAAGCATTTGGCACTCCTGTTACTATAGTAACCTTCATTTACATCACAATATTAAGAGCACTTCAAATGCAAAGTAGAAATCGTTGCTTCACATGGTACGATAACATAGCAGCTGTTATTTGAACCTTCTAAATAGTACAGTTTGTTTAAAGGAGCTGACTGCCTAAATAACTGCCATAATTCACCTGTTGACTCCAAATACTGACACTGACAGGTTTTACTTTTAAATTAGCAAATACCATTAATCTCGATAAAAAATGGGAGACCATTTGAATTGGGAGCCAAAGTTTTTAATAATGAAGAAAGGGGGGAAATAGCAAAAAAATTCATAAAGCTCAAAAGGCTCAGGGAAAAGGAGTGAAGATAGTTCCTAACTTATTTTTTTATCAAGGACTGGTTGAATAAAAGGGCACCATGCAACATTCTCAGAATGATGGCCCACCTGTTGGACTGTAGTGAATCGCCTTCTTTTGATGAATCTTTTGATCTTTGTTTTGCCAACATTTTGGCTTTTCTGATTGCTCTGTTCTTTTCCCGTGCACTCATTGATGAAGAACTAATTGCAGCTATCTCTGCTGCCACAACTTCAGCAGCACTCTAAAAAGAGGAGAAATAATTAATTTTTAATACAATTTTTTGATGAGTAGGACAAAGGACAAAAAGATCTATGTGCATTAATTAAGAAATGACCCCATGTACCTGTTATTATTTTGCCTTATGTTTATGGAAGGCAGTATTTTGGTCATGAAAATAACAATTAGAGCTATTTACCAACCTCAAATGACTTATGTTTGCTCGAGGATTTTCCTTTGACCTCATGGGAGCTGACCAATAGATCTTCATCATCAAATAATTTATCCATTCCAACATCTATACCTGGGGCAATATCCAAGCCAAGTCGTTTCCTTAGAAGTTTCTGCTGTCTGATCAACCTGTCCTTTGGTTCAAGTCCTAGAAATTATTGATTTGAGGATTTCATCAAAAAATGCCTTGATTTTATTTCTAGTAGTATCTCAAATAAGTGGAATATCCACAGGAGTAGCATATGACCTTTAAAAACATCTGGCCCCATCAGTTTTTTGAAAGGTGGAAAGCACTATCCACTGTATGAATATTGGTTTGCAAGTGTTTATCCAGTGGATAGCGCTTTCTGTAGTATACATTGTGGACCTATATTGTAAACGACATGCGCAGTTATGATATAAAAAATGAAGCACATGGCATGTTGGTGTTTTCATTGCGGTTAGATTCGCAATATCTACACTTAGTCTATCCACCTTTTGAACAACAGAGGCCTGATTGCTGGGAAGGACCTATTGACACACACCACCAAAAAACAAGTCACAAGGGGAATATAATAATAATAATAATAATAATAATAATAATAATATCATCATCATCATCATCATCATCATCATCATTATTATTATTATTATTATTATATTTTCAAACTTAGATATTGCATTTCTGATTGGTTAACTCACTCTCGGTTAGCATCTCATATTCTGTACGACCTTATGGAAACTGATTGTGTTAAGTGTTACCCAGCTGGAAAATTATTGGCTTTAATTTCCAGGTGTCCAAAAAGAACAATATTATTATTCCATTTGCACTTGTTGAATATGAGACTGGTTATAGCCAACTTGGTGTTATGCACCTCATTGGCCATTTACCATCTCATATCCAACACACACTCATGGAATAATTATTAATTACATTTTTTTAAAATATATTTTTTTATGATTGCAGTGAATGGACACAAGAAAAGAAGACTTCAAAAAGCCTTGCCAGTAAATTTGCAATGGCCAGCTGGAAATCTGTAGAACTTAAAAATGATTCCTGAAAAACTGAACAACAGCTCTCCCCATTGACTGTTGGCCAACAAGAGGTTAAAATAAGTTTTGTAAGGTCTGATTCTACAGTCAACTCTCTGTTAACAAAAAATTCTACAAGCAGACACCTTTTTTGATTCCCATTTTACCTTTCAGTCAAACTCTCTATTTATACAGTCCCCTAAGCGGACGGTCTCTCATAAACGGGCGCAGACATTTGTTTACGCTAGCTCAATAATCGGACACACCTCGTATAATTGACTCTTGGCAATGAAATTTGTCTTTAATTTGCAATTCAAACAAAACTATGACCTTTGACAGAGCAACAGAACAGTGGGGTCGGTTTTATTAAATCTCCATTTGTCCGCGGGAAAGCAAGCTGTCAGTTTGTTTGACATGAGCAAAGAGTCCAACATGTACTTGTAGGATTAAGATATGGGAATAATTCTCATAAGCGGACAGCTCTACTAACGGACGCTTTTTCCAATTCCCGACTGGTGTCTGCTTACGAGAGAGTTGCCTGTATTTTGCTTTGCCTGTTGGAAGCCATCTACGTCTGCAGAAGGTGGCAGGGTTATAATTTTTTTAAAAGCCATTTTATGTTCCTATGCATAATTAAGAGGAAGAAGTTTTTGGAATACCAGTCAGATCTTCATCAGGGAGATCGTATTCAGCTCCTGAGGATCCAACCAGACGCTCCCCATGCTTTAATACACGATTGATGTCAAACTTTGAGAACTCTAACAGTTCACTTTCAACAGTGTTACTCCCGGTCTCCTCTTTGATTCCTTCTGCTGGTTCAACTAAAAAGATATGAACACAAGAAATTGGAAATGTTAGTAGTTTAAAACCTCTTAGCAATATAGTAATTTTCAAACTCACTCTATGCTGCACCAGTATAAAGTGAACTGGATGTAGGGAGTGCAGGGATGGCACAGTGGTGAGAGAACTTGCCTCCCACCAATGTGGCCCGGGTTCGATTCCCAGGCTCGGCGTCATATGTGGGTTGAGTTTGTTGGTTCTCTACTCTGCACTGAGAGGTTTTCTCCAGGTACTCTGGTTTCCCCTCTCCTCAAAAACTAACATTTGATTTGTTTGCATTATTTGTTAATTTCAGTTTACAGTGTCCCCAATTAGTGCTCCAGCGCTAGAACGACAATAGACACTTAAATAAAGTTCCTTTCCTTTCCTGTAGGCCATTTCACAAACTATTTTCTCCTCAACAATATGGGTAAGTATCACCTAAACCTGAATATCAAGGGAATAATTTGTCCTTTGTCATTTCCTTCTTCCCTATTGAGGTTACTTTAAAACACCAACATTAACTAGTTGAGTTCACAGCTTATGATGTTTTGGAATCCCTGAGGACGTAGAGTCCACTTCTACAAAACTTTATTAACTGGGTTCCATCCAGGGTGAAGTTTTTAGTAGTTACCCAAATTGTTGTAGGCTTATGTACAAACTCAAACTCAAACTCAAACAAGAGTTCATTCCTCTTTGGCCGTCACAGGAAATAGTGTTGGCTGGAGGGGGGGGGGGGGGGGGGTGTTGTAATTGGGAGTGATTGCTTTAAGGCCGTGGGACCAAAGAATGACAACAAAAAAACAAAGATTACAACCTCATGGTCTGTGTCACAAGATTGACTTCCTATCTCTTTAAAAACCATTGTACTGATAAAAAACCACTGCTCTGAGGCTAAACTACCCTGAATCAAATATCCTAAATTATGACAATGTGGGCCAAATAGAGAGCACTACATACCCTTGATTTTTTGAGAGGTTGCTGGATCCCATTGAGGCACATTTTGAGCAATGGCTTCAATTGCTTGACCAGCAGCAATCCTTGTGTCCCAACTACTGCTTTTTAGGAACACATGCACCTGAAAGACAATAAAAGTTTGACGAATCTTGACTTTTCAATGTTTAACTATCTGGGATAACAAATATGACCAAACATGACCAAAGCTCAATAAAAATCTCAGGCTCATTATGCTTGAAAAGTGTTTGTGCCATGTATGACGTATAATTAACAATTATTCACCGAAATGGAGGTGCCTAGCGGTGGATATTTACCGAGCCGCGAAGCAGTGAGGTAAATATCCAACACTAGCCACTGACACTGAGGTGAATAGTTGTTTTAGTATATTCTAAAACAATGAGATAATATACAGCACAAAAAATTAATTTGGATGTTTTCTTCACTTGTCACGGATGCAAATCGGGATGCCATTTTTTCCCGAGTTGCTCGGAGGTAAATAGCACAGTATATTCAGAGTTTGACGAGCCAATCAGCGCGCGAGTTCAAGGCTATCCACTGTTTTAGTATATACTAATGACTGATATACAAATAAGGGTAACAACAATAATTATTGCTTATCCTTAATTATAATATTACTGTAAAACCTCATTAGATTGGCACTAAATTGCCACCAATTTCAGAAATAAGAAGGCAGAAGAGAATGATTATATCCTTCAAAACAGCTAGAGGTCTGAACATTCATAAAATAAAAAATAGGAAAAGCAACGGAAGGAAAGGAAAGCCTATATATTGCAGAGTTACTAGCCTTCCAAGGATGGTTTCTCGAACCATTTGATTGAAAATTTAATCCATGGATAAAAGGTTTTTCTAACCAGTTATTTGATTCAAACTTTAATCCATGGATATAATGCTTACATAGACAGACGGGCTAAAACGTTTCACAAAGACACTGCAAGGCTTAAAAAGAGAACATGAATCTTCTATATTACATTGTTTAACTACACTTAATTATTAATTTACAACTAATTGAATTAGTTATTTGTATCACTTAATGATACCTTCACTTTCTTCAACTAGAGATTAAAGTTCAGCATTCTTACCCTGTTAAGCAGATTTTGCAGTTCATGGGGATGTAATTTTTGCACCTCTCCAAGCTGCTGGGCGGCTGCTTTTCGAGTTACTGCCGTGGATCCGGTGTCCAACAACAGCAGAAGTCGCTCAAGTCTACAGCGCAACACAGACAACAACCACGGTCAACCCGTCATCTTATTTTTTATTTCATGAAATTCAAAACCATGCATACCGTGTAGCCATTGATTTGTAGCAGCGAATGAACGTCACATGGCCGAAATTCTCCCTAAATAAATCTCCGTCTCTTTCTGGGTTTCTGTCCCTCTTCCGCCATGGCTTTGCCCATGCGTAATGTGAATTCTCACAACGGCATTGTGGGTAATATTAACCCGGGTTCTCTTCAAATTTTACCCGCGAAATGTGATTCATCCCCGATTATTTCGTGATTTGTTTTTCCATTTTCTTTTTTTTATTATCTTTCTTTTTCTAATACGGCCTATTTTCTCTTTAAGGAGAAAAACTGACCTTAAAAATACGGTTGTTAATCACGGAGTGCCATGGATATGGGTTGAAGAATTGTGGGTAAAAAGACACCGCGCTTGCTGACGGTTTTTCCCGCGCAAAATTCGTTAACGAAAAAACCATTTGACTCTTGGAAAAAGTTCCTCATTTGTAAAATATACTAACCGAAAACCAATATAAATTTCTGTGTGAGACAAACAATGACTTTCAACGGGTTTGGTACACAAACAACCTGGCCTGACGGCACAGGATTCTCGGCTGGTATAGGAGAAACATTTGGTGGACGAACTACCATCGGAGAGCTTTGTCACGGAATGAATAACTGTGTGAGTGCATATAAAAATTCACTTAGACTTCAGCTACTGCTTTTTTTGTCGTATGTGTTTTTACAGTGAAATTATGTGGGCTTTAACCCTGTTTCCTTTTTCTCTTTACATTACAGACTTTAGTGGGGCTTATTATTGCCAAGCAGGCAGTTCACTCATTTCCGGACACGAAAAGTAAGGAGGATCAAACCAGGTTTAAAACTTTCAAGAAATCGAACTATTTAAAAGGACTGAATCAACAGAACTGATTCAAGTATACAGTGCGATGTGTTTTAATCAATTGAAACACAAATAATTTCTTAACAAGATACATTTATTATGTAAGGTAATAGGTTACCACAGCAACAGATAAGCCCTCTTAACACACAGTATCTTTTGACTTTAAACGCTTGAACCCCAGGCTAAGATTCAACTGTTAATACTAAAAAAATTCTGGTCTGAGCTCAGAGCTATCTTCTCAACTGAAAAATTTAATGCGGCTCTGAATCGGATTCAGAGAATTTCAATGAATCCAGCAGAGAATTTCATCTTAGCCTGCTAATCACCTCCCAGCTACAAAGATTGGGAGTCTCCGGGTCAGGTAAATTTAGATGCTTTTCTGTTGCTATGGTGACTTATTACGCCACAAATATGAAAGCATCGTGTTAAACTATATTGGCCGAGTCGGAGCGGAAAATACCATAATACTCTTTGTTTTTCCCCCCAAATTTTGCATAAGCATTGTTTCCCGTTTCTCTTGGGACTTACAATGGTCCCAAGCGAAAACAAAAACAAAAACAATGCTTATTCAATTTTTTTGGTGGACAAACAAAGATTTTTATGGTATTTTCCGCTTTGACCAATTTTCGTTTGATACGATACTGTAACATTCAAATAAATGTACATATTTAAAGTGCGTGCTATAAACGAAACGATAAAGTGATCCTCGCACTTAATTACTGGACAATTGCCTCAAATGACAGCTCAAAAATTTTGGTGGCTCCAAAGGGAATCGAACCCATGACCTCTGCGATGCGGATAGAATGCTTCTTATTTATTTATTTATTTATTTGTTTATTGCAATTTAAAGGCATTATAAACAGCAATTATAAACATATATAAATAAATAGTTAATATAATGTAAAAGATAGGAAAAAACAGCCATAAGGACGGTCTGTAAAAGAATTAATGACCCCATACAAGACAGACCACCATGAAAATACATTAAATCACTAATATTTACACGGAAACAGACCCATTATTTAAGCAATAGAGGACGTTTTCCGTGTTTCCATAGCCTCACCTAAACACTCGGGGGAGTTGGGAGAATTCGAGACAGTTATGCAAACCTGAGACGCAGTCGAGGGTTTGCATAACCGTAATAAGATGATATTTTTTTTCCTGCGGCCAGGTCATTTACGCGAATATTTTCTCGCATTTTGCATTTGTATCTGTATTTGCTATACAGTTGTGATCCAGAATTTGAATTGAAGATGCCGCTCAATTATTTTTCCTTATTTAAGCAATTCAGTATTGTTTCGATCTATTGCCGTTTGTGTAGCCTAATTTCAATTGGATCAAGACCCTGAGTCTTTTCGAATACTTCCGTTGGCGTTTTAGGAAATCCACCTCTCCAAAGGGCACAGTTATTCGAGCAAATTTTAAAATTGGATAGAAAATTTCTGATTATCTTTATAAGTGTTAAATATATAGTTAACGGTCCTTTCTATTTGCAAATATATAGACCCCGGGAGAGAAAAATGTCACTTCTTTTTCACGCTGAGAGACTCGCCTACCGACTTCATCAATGTCAACTGCTGGGGAGGTGAAAGTTACATCGATAGCCTTTCCAAGTCCATCAGGATAAACGATATTGGTAAGCAAAAACTTCAACCCGATAAAGAACTATCATGCAGCCATCCATCAAATTTTATATCGAAATACGATGAAAACAAGTTAACCTCTTCCACTATTTTGAGTAAATATGCCGACGACACATTTGTTTCCTTCCTTTGTATTTTTTTTTTTTTTCAACAGTTGAAGTAAGAAATCCGCAAATACAAAACAAGCAAAACAATGAACCCGAACAAAAGTGGCGGCCATGGACACCAAGGTACAAGCAAGTGGAGAAATCATGCATCATAGAACTGACGTGTGTTCTTTATGTCACATCCATGGAAATTTACTGTAGACAACTTTATTCCACTTTGGGAAGATCGTTTACATACAACAGTTGCTTTCCCAGGGCAACAGCCGTTTTATTGCGTGAAATAAGGCTAATGTAACCGAATCAGTTTTCAATACATCCGTTCATGAATCTCACAGCTAGGTAGTCTTTCTCCAAACATTTCTTGGAGAGAGATTCAAATCTTTGTAGCATCACCAGGAAATTAAAATGTAACACCTGACATTTCAATCTTGTGGGTACATTTTTCAAAACGAAAATGTACGGCCAGTTCCCCTTTCCGGTTCTAAGATTGCCTTTTACTTAACTTGCACAACTTTTACATTGACTACCTTCAGACTAGTTTGATGATGTTATTTTTTTAATCTACAGCCCCTTTCAGTTACATGTTAGTGAGACGCATTCTTCGGCGAGCTTGTTCAGTGGTTGGGACACGACTAAGTTTGACAATATTTCACACATACCCATAAAGACCAGCAATGATTTCTATACCTTGGGAGACATCATAGCCAATGATCAAAGCCTGAACGGAGAGCACGTCAACATTCAAGCCGTAGTCAAAAGTGTAAGTAAAATCAGTGCACACCTTGGGGATGGTCATAAGCTAGATACAGATGGATATTCTTTTGTAAGCAGAAGAATGATTTCACAGATTTCACTCGACGAACGGTGGAGGTTATCAAACGAAAATCAGTTTTTCAAGGATGCGTCTTGTTGAAAGAAATTAAAATTGTTGGGCTCTAGGTAAATGCCACACTGAAGCCGTTGATCATGAGAGATATTTCGAATTTACCAAAGCAAAGTCATTCATTTGTCTTTGATCGTCTCAGAACGGGTGTCTACTTGGCAAATCATGTTTATCCATCACTGACTTGGACAATTGACCATATTCACCTCTTTCGAAGGTTGGGCAGACAAAGGATATCATAACTAAAACAGGAAGACATGTCAAGAGATGTGAAGTGTTGCTCTTTGATGAAACATGTCTTTCTTTCCCACTTGTCATGTAAGTATTGCCGGAATAACACGAGGGTTGCTATGTAAGAATGAATTTTTTTAAAAAAAGTCTGGTTTTATCTTAGGTGGGACGAGGACACAATTGAACTTGCTCAAACCTGGATGCCTAAAGACATAAGTAAGAACGTATTACAAGACTGAAGTAGACCCCATCATATTTAACCACGAACGGTACTTTGAATGTTGAAGTTAAGATCGTGTGTAAGGGTTCCTAGAGCTATGATCGGCTGAACATTGTTCACATTGAAGCCGGACCCGGTACCAGTAACCATGCCAGCACGGAATGAGATGAGAAACGGCTACACTTTTTTAATTGAAGGGGCATTTCCTTTGTTCTTGCCGTCTTCAGAATCGGTGCTGGAAAATATCTTCCAGTAACGGTTAAATTGTTGAAAGTTTTCTCGGGGGAGGATTCTCCCAGACCTCTCAGTTTACTTGGAATCGAGTGCATTCGTGGCACCTGTCCAATTACACACATACATGTATATGCCTCCTATTTTTGCAAAGTGGAAACCTCACTGATGAGAATATTAGGTCGGCTCTTAACCACGGTACACCCGTTAAAGAAACGTTTCCCTTCACATCTAGATATATCAACCAAAATGACAAAAATTGTTTACGCTTTTAATCTTAGTTTGAGAGAAAAATACTGTCTCACTGAAGCGTCCTTTTCGCAGTTCTCTTTATTGCAGATGTAAAGGTGACATTTGACGACTTTAAAAAGCGCATGATTGCTACTTGTGGTTACAAAACAATCATTACTGCCAATCCAGGTAGGTTTAACTGTGGTGATCTGCTTTTATTTAAGGTGATTTGATTTTTGATTCCCCAAGCAACAGAGGAAATGTGCTCCGCTATAGATAGACTTGATCACTAACTTAGATTACACTCTTAACCAACATTAGAAAAATACTTCTTAACTCCAATTTCACCAGAAATTATAACATTTCTGTTGGTCGTTACAGTAGCAAATAAAAGTTACACGATTTTGTTTAACTGCCTCATATCACAGGAAAAATATATACATTTATTCAGTCTCTATACCGTTAAATTTATTCTATTACTTGCATACCGACACTGCTTATTCAGATACCATGGAAGCTAGATACCTTTACAACTACGCCCAATCACTGGAACTTTTAGATGACGACCCACTTACCAATCCCGAGTCATCGACAGAGGGACTTGACCGTAAGTATAGGATATTACAATGAGAATTAAGGGTAGATGACGACCTCATTTAGTGGGTTATTCAGGGCCTCAAGTAGTAGTATAGGAGTTGGGGGTACGAGCACATTTTTCAAAATGTGCTCATACCGCCCAACTCCATACTACTTTACATTTAATGGCTTCGTATTTTTGATCTCGTATTTTTGATCTCATATTCTTGGAAATCTATATGTTTTATATTTCTGCGAATCTATGCCGTGGCGTGGCAGAATGGGCCCAACGCCAAATTTATTTTGGAACTATATGTTATTTTCATTGCGTGACTTTCTCAGGAAAACAGGAAGTTAATAATGTAATTCAGTGGGACTTTCTGTTGGCGACAAAACACCACAGCTGTGGCGTGACGTCATGTTGTTGTAGTTAACTTTATCATTCAGACTGTGCTTGCGGTAATTGTATGCAGACCGGCACTGCTGTGCCGTGACGTCAGAAGCCAACTTTTCAGATTTTATAGTGACCGTATGCATGACTTGTCGCACCGTTATTGTGAATGTACCGCTTGTCATCGAAGCAAGATAATGACACTTTATTAAGCTCATAGCTCCCAAGTTGATGTAAGTTGCTTCTGATTGTTTTCATGGTGTGATGCATTTGTTCATTATTAAACAGAACGTTTTTATAATTTTCATGAGTGATGTTCTTTTTGATGATATTCTTTTTAATACCCTTAGCGGTCTTTCCGCCTTTGTCATTGTCTTTCATATATGAATACATTTTCGATCGCAATCCGACGAATTCGGTTATTGGTATACCTGCCGCTTCATCTTTGAATTTACCGATCACTTTTTTATTAGTTGTGTTGAAATATTGTGAATCTTGTGGATAATCACTGTTGTCGAATTTGTCTTTGTCATTCCAAAAGTCTTGGTACGCATCACTGGTTTCAATTTCATAGGTCAAGCTGTCTGTGTCTGTGAATAACAATTTCGCTTTGCTGCCGTATTTTTGTTTGATATAATTGTAGTGAAAATCATACATTAGTGTCTTGCTAAGATCTAGGATACACATACCCACATATGCCGGCCTGTTTAGGGTCAGTGTTTCTTTGATTTTATGCACTGCCACTAGATTTTCATTAAAGATCTTTCTGCTAACATATGTTGGTTTAGCAGCCATTTTTAATAGTTTGTTTTCATCGGTTACTAATCTGACATCCACTCGCTTTCTGATATTTTCCATCGTTTTACCAAATACACTGTTGTTCATAAGCTTGAAGAAATCTTTTTCAAAAGCGTTTTTAGCATTGGTTCTTTTCTCAGTATTAAAGTCAATATATTCTTTCAACCATGGTGACTGATTGAATTCTAATACTCGATAGACTTTGGTTAATTTTAATCCAAGATCAGTGTACAATTGTAGGTGTCTGTAATGAAGGACATACTTTTCTTTATTGCTTAATGTGGGTATTAATTTATGAACTAAACCTGTTGATATATTATATTTGGATGCTATTTTTTGGCAATAATCTGATAGCATGTTTTTTGTTACTTTCACCTTTTCAGGTGCTAGTGGGTAGTCATTATGCAAATCATGTAGTTCTTCTGGATATGCTAGGTCTACTTCTAGTATTAAACCTTTCTTGCTGTCTTCTGTGTACTTGGCTAAGTCTATCTTATCAATATGGTTTTTAGTCATCCATTTGAAACCGCCAGTTGGTAAATATTGACTCATTGCCCAACCATACAGATTGTTAGCATCTAGATACATGATATACTTTGAGGGCGCCTTCTCATCATATGTTTTCATGTATTTATTATTAGCTTCACCATACCGGTTTGCAATGTAGCTTGTGCCTCCTCGCATTCCTTTTTCAATGAATTGAAACATGTCGATGTCAGTCATTAGTTGCAATTGCATTTTTGTCATCTTTAACATGGCATCCCATGAAAGCCCTGGAGATGTGAAGTAATGACATGGGTCTAGTTTATAGTATTGCAGGCAAGTTTTTCTGAAGTTTTCAAAGACATCAGCCAATAGAAGGATGTCAGATTTCAGATACAGGTCATGATACTCACCCATGTTTTTGAGAGAGAATGTATCCCATACAGTCTGAGCATGTTTGTATTGATCATCTGTTATATGCTCATCATTCAAGATACTATAAAATTCTTCTTTTGATGGCAGCTTTTCATTGAATTTGTCAAAACTGTCCATGAAGTCATATGGGTAGACTCCCTTCTTGCTCATCAAATCAAGCTTTTCGTTTTTGAATATTTGAGAAGTATATTTCAATGATTCTCTTGGTAGATTACTAACTAGTTTTTCCAAACTAGAGCTCATGAATTGGAAACTATCAATGAAGGTAAGATGATTACCAAGCATGAAAGCCATATACTTTTCCATGTTGTTTGGTATGGCATTGATATTCATTTGACACTTTTCACCTTTCTTATTTGTATATTTATGCTCTTTAACAATAGCTCCGATCTCTTGCATTATAAAATGGCTGTCATACCCACGGAGATTGTGAAATATAACTGGTATTTTCTCAGTCAATCTGAAATTTAGGTTACAATCTTGATGTGCGGATCCTCTGTACTGACCGGTCACATGGCAGTGATCTCTTACTCTTACATCAGTTTCATTGTATTTTTTCTCACATATGTGGCATTTATCAGCTTTTTGGAATTCTTTTTCATTGTCTTTTGTCATTCTCAATGGTTTATTGAAACATTTTTTCATAACCTTCTTGCAATATTTGACTTCATCCAGCATAGCTGCCATGAATTTGTAAACAGCTTTTTCACCTCTGTAAATTTGTACTGGTTTTGTGTATTTATCATCATAACAACACACAACCTTATATCCATAACCACAGTCTGTGTGTCTCTGATAAGCCTCTGTGTATGATTTGTCATCATTGGGTTGACATCCATGAATTTTTTCAGTTATGGCTTCAAAATCTGCATATATTACAAATGGAACTGGCAGTTGTCTGTGTGCATTGTTGAATTTCAATATGTTGTCATCTTTTGTTGGCATTTTAATCGCTTGTGTGCCATTCACTTGGATACAGTTTTCTTTATGATCAGTTAATACTCTTTCAGAACTGAAACACTGAAGACAATGCATGCAAAAATGTTTCCTCTCTTTGTGCTTTGTTTGATTGTACATAAACTTGTTGAAATCTTTGATTAAAACATAGTGCTTGTTTTCATTTTCTGTTATAAGAAGCAGATTCATACAATCTTCATACTTTTCTTTTGATACATAAATGGGATATTTTTGTTTTTCTTCATAACCAAATACATTGATGTTGATCTCATTATGTTTTTCTATTTTGTTGTACTGCTTTGTGGTTACTGGGAATTCAATTCCTGAATAATTTAAATTTTGAATGAACGCTTTATCTGATTTTTTTATTCTTTGGGGATTTCTGTCTTGAGGATTAAGATGTCGAATATGACACCATCTAAAACATTCATTGTCACTGTTTTTTATGTTTATTAAACTTTGAGAACTGTTTCTGAGTTCATGTGGTAGTTTAATGTATGATGATCCTTTTATTGGTTCGTATTTTACCACATTGAGATAATGATTGTCAACAGATTGAACAGTCCAACCAGATCCCTCTGAAATCCAAACTGCAATCTTGTTCAGTATGACTTGTTTTGACAAAGATAAAGCCAGTTCAATTTGTGTGTCATTTGTTATTGTTTGGGGTTGACTGTTGAAATACGCTGTTTTCATAATTCTTTCTTCTCGCCCTGTTTGCTTTTCAAATGTGACCCTCAGTGTTTCAACAAACTTCAGACCTTTCATTGATTTCAATATTTTTTTGATATGGATGGCAACAGCCTTTCTTGTATTTTGCAGTTGCATAAGTGGGTCTTTGCTGTTTTTAATGTTGATTTCATAAGACTTGGCGAACCCTTTTAAAGCTTTGTTCGTTTCTTGTATTATAGTCCTTGGGGCGGCAACCGGTATTTTGGTCCGTGGAGCAGCAACAGGCCTTTTGGTTCGGGAAACGGGTACTGGTTTGTATCCATCTCGGAACTCTAATGGTGGTGGAATTATATTTTCTTCATAATCACGCACCATTTGTTGTACACTCTTTCTTGGTTTTGGGATCGGTCTTATTTTTGTCCTTGGTGCGGGCACTGGTTTTGTATTTTGTTTTATAATCAATTTTATTAATTCTGATTTACTTAGTTTTTCAAGATCACTCTTGTTCATACAATAAGGCGAGATATTATTTTTCATCTCTATATTATATAACAATCAACATTCTTTTAAATGTCTTTTGGATTTTTAGTTGAAACCAACCATGGCTGATTGATTTTAACTGTAAAAAATTCATAAACTATATATTTATTTATTTTCCAATTCGTGAATTTTCATATGTAGTTTATGCTTTTCGGTTTTGAGATGTAGATGTTTTCCCCGCATAGCATAATTTTTGCCATTGTTGCATATAACACAATACCATTCTGTTTCGCGACCATATTTGTTTTTTTTCTCTTGAATTTCTCTGTCAGTAAATCTTTTTTTGGGACCTCGTTTCTTTGAAGACTCCATAATATAATAAGAGAAGTTTTATTTTTTATATATTTTCTTGCACCATTTTATATGGGCTCAAAAAATTGCGATATCTTTCAAATTCTCTGAATAAAAAAGACATTTTAGCATCTGATTTATGAAACACTCTTCTGATCATTTTCCAATCATCTGCACCGTTGTCAATTGCAAATTTCAACAAAGGAAACTCTATTGTTCTCACAAAATGCATGTATCTGGCGTTTTTGGCTATTATATTACAAATTTCTTCTTCTATTAACTTTCTCAAGCATAATGCTTTTACCAATTCTGCTCCTTGGAACATATACTTATGGGTCACATAAATGTTCAAAAGGAATATGCAGACTCACCCATTCACGATTTTTTGTTTGTATAATCCATGGATAAATGCAACTTCTTGCGTACTTACGCCTTGCTGCCCAAGATATCATATCACTCATCCCCCCATAATCTATTTTGTATTCTGGGTATCTTTCTTTTAGCACGTTTTCTATGTCATTTTCTTTGATGTCATTCAATAAATAATACCAAATGATCAACTTGTATTTTTGTCTGTCTGAATATTTTTTCATATACTATATGTTTTTATTCTGTTTTTATACAGATTCATCACTGTCTTGTGACGACTCAAATTCTTGCGAACTTGAGCAACTTTCTTCAGATACACTTTCTTGTGATGAAAAACTTTCCGGTGAGGATGGTACCCAGTCAGAATCCGACAGATGGGAATCCTGATCGCTCTCATAATAGAAACCAAATTTTTCTTCATTTTCAAACTTGTCCATATAATATAAGTATATATTTTTATTTTTTATATCTTCTTAGATCTGCGTTTTATATACCTATTACTTTCTTCCATATGTTTGACGACTTCGAATATTACATCATCATAAGAATTGCTCATCAGATACTTGCATTTGTTTCTCTCATACATTTTTTCATATGTAGTTGCTTTTCAGACACATTGTATGACCCTGTAGGGCTTTTAAATTCGATACACAAAGAATTATATTTACTCGTTGGATTCATTAACATAAGATCACACTGCCCAGGCATGTATCCTTTTTTCCATGATGACAATCTCATTCCAGGCAGCCTCTGATTTTCGCCTAGACCAGCGATCATCAAAGCTTCTTCAGGATATTTGCTTCTTATGAATTGCACAACTTTACAATGCAAGTCATATTCACTTTCAATCAATAATTTTTTGCTTTTTACGTCGTAATATCCTTTTTTCCTTATGGAGGGCAAGACTTTATTTGTGACCCAATGTCTGAATTCTCTTGCTTCGGGTTGTTTGGAAGAAAAAATAAGGGAATAAAAACCTGATTCATTGATGAATACACATTTGAAGGTCTTTTCAAGGCTCTCAGCACGACGGAATTTTTCGTTCCCCCCTGTTTCAAGGCTCTCAGCACGACGGAATTTTTCGTTCCCCCCTGATTTTGGCTTGATTTTGAAGTCCATCGATTTTTTGTCATCTTTGTGAACATGATCTCTGATCGCTTTTCGTGTATTTTTATATTCCAGTATTGAAGCTATTTCTTTTCCGCGAAACCATATTTCATTCTTCTTGTCAACATAACAATTGATTTCAACATTCAGTTCGTTATTTTTATAATTGGTCTTTTGAAGTTCCATTTGTCTGTATAATGTAAACTATATTTTATATATTTTCAATGTCTTTCAATGGTATCCAACTGTTGAATTCATCACTGTATCCCTTCCATTTTACCAAAGCTTGTTTCTTTTTATAGTCCCTCCGAATTACTTTATCAATGCGGAAAATATCCTGTATTGCTTTTAATAGTTCAGGTTCATAAAAACTCCCTTGTATTTCTTCACCTCTCAGATCTTTTAGTTTGTATGTTATTGGATTAGTGTATTGGATCTTATCAACTGTAAATACTTCTTCTGTCCAATTTGGTGTGTAACCCTTGTCAAACACATTCCGTTTATACTTGGATATTCGAACCTTATCACCTGTTTTGAATTTAGGTTTCTGTTTCAATGTTTCTGTATCACCATATAGATTGAAGTAAACGGTTCCTTCATTGCTCTTTTTGCTAGCTTCAACAGGTGTCATTTTTATGCTTGAATGTTTTGTGTTGTTGTACTGTTTCACTAGTTTGGGTAGCATATCGAGATACATTGTATTACCTTGAACAGTGAACTGTTTCCACATTTTGGATTTGATTGTTCTGTTCCACCTTTCAACCACCGTGGATTTCTCCTCATTTTCAGTGGAGTACATATGTATCCCATTTTTCTCTAGCAAGTCTTTCAAATGTTTGTTATAGAACTCCTTTCCCTTATCAACCCATAGATACTGCGGTCTTCTACCTTCCTTGAATATTGTTTTAAATGCTTCAGTGACAGATTCACCTTTCTTATCCTTCAATGGGACAATCCAACCGTATTTGCTGAAAACATCAATGACCATAAGAAGATACCGATAACCTTTATTCCATTTGCTAAACTGTTGCATTTCAACTAGATCACTTGCCCATATTTCATCGATATGATTTGTAATCACACGCCGCCGAGTAAAGTTGCGTCTTATGGATGCATGTAATTCATCTGCTAATTTTTCTTGCCAGTTTTCTTTACCCGACGGCTTTTTCCGTTTTTTGGAACTCCGAGACCTAGTTTCTGCTTTGTATTGATAACATTTCTTGCCAACCAATGTCCCCATTGTCTTTCATTATACGGTACGTTGTCTAAAGCTTGAACCATTTTCCTATCTGCTTTGTTTTTACATTTTCTATCATCCTTGCAGACGGAATAATCGACATCATGCTGCATTGCGATCGCATCAGTTTTTCCAGTGGGCATATCATATATTTCTAATATTTGACCAGTTTTTGGGTCATACTTCAGTTGATTTTCCAAATCATTATATGGTCCGGTGTAATGATGCCCAGGTAATGTCCATCCGCCTTTTGGTTTTGGCAATTTGCCAATAGCTTTGTGAATATCAAGAGCACCACCATCAAGATCTTTTCTGTTTGTTGTGTATTTTTTCTTGGGTCTTATTTTTGTCGACAATTGATCGAGAGCTTCTGATCCAACTTTATGAAGTAGAGGGTTTGCTTTATTCAGAGCATAATCGATTGCTTTTTTCTGCAACTTTGGATCTCTCATTAATTCGGAACCATAATATCTACCCATTTCAACTGCTTTTTTGCCAAGATAAGGTACTCCTTTTGTTAGGAACAATTCAGTTCCTGTATTAGCAATATCACTGAGTAAGCCCGCTCCCAACGGGCTGTTTAGTTTCCCTGTTTTTTAACGAATTTGGTCTTTTTAATGCCGCATTCAGCACATGTGCAAAAGAACATTAGTCTGCCATTTTTGGCTGTTTTGTAACCTGAAGGTTCAACACATTCAGTCACTTTCTTTTGTTTAACACAATATGATTTCATAATATATATAAGTTAGATATTTCTGAAATAATGTTCGATGAATCTCTCATTTTTCATTGTATCATTTATGTCGAACACTTGTAATAAATCATAATACGAATTACCCTTATTCATTTCATTTAGAAAGTATAAACAGAAATACCCACAAGTTGTTGTTTGTATGTTTTGTATCTGATTGTTTTGGTGCAATAGAGTTAAATTTTTCTTTTTGGCATGATTGACCATTTCTTGAAATGGGGGCATACCAAAACTATCGAAATAATTTATTACATTATCCTTAACATAAGTGGCAACCCAGTGAGATCCTGACATATAAGCTGGTTCAAGATTGTAGATGAATAACGCCTGTTTATGGTTATGTGGAACATTTTCATTCCTTGACAGAACATCATTGATTGGTATATTCAAATATTTACACCATTTTATTAGATCATGGTTACTCAAAGGGGTGTTTTTATAAAATTTTGGTTTTACAGCAATGCTCCTAGGATTGGGATGTTGTTGAATGGACTGTTTTTCCCTAACAGTAAACCTGTTCCCTTTTTCTTTGAAGATCTTTTTTTTTTTTTACCATAACCAGCCGTCACATATGGCGGATAACTAAAAAATGGAGGGGGCATTCCCATTCTAGGTGCTCCTGCACCACCATCCTTCTTCGTCCAAGGTGGTCTACCTACCCTCGGTGCTCCTCTTCCCGTTAGCTTTTTGACAAGATTCAAAGCCAAAGGTATTCCAATGCTAGCCAACAGAGTTCCGAGAAATCCACCTGATTGTGTTTTAGTAGGTGTTATATGCACACCAGAACCTGTTTGAGCTGCATTGATGATGTCTCTTTGCTGTTTTGTAGTGAACATGTTCAGATATGGCATTAGTTTATTGATTGCATTGAAAGGTATCATCATGGGTAATGGTAAAGCACCACCTTTTTGACCGGATCCAATCAATTTTTTAGCTCCGGCTTCTGCTAAACCACCAAGAGCACTCAACCCAAGGGTTTTACCAATAGCTGGAAGAGCCCTCATACCAAGTGACAATACGGTACTCAAAAGACTTCCGCCTACTTGTTTCCTGATATTTGTTTTGGCTAACTTGATGTCCATTCCTTTGTGTGATGCACGATTTTTTTGCAATCTTTTTTTCACTGTTGCTGGAACATAAAGAGTGTCGTTTCCATTAAGAGAATCATTTGTCAGTCTCAGAACAATTGTTTCCCTTTTATGGTAAGCATTACTCAGATTCTTTTTCTGATTATCTGAAAGTCTTACGTTGATTTCATAAAGTTCAGTCATATAATATATGTTATATAATTCCAGTTGCAAAACATATACGATTAAACTATAACCAATTCATTACCCACCTTGTCAATAACAACCGACTCTTCGTACAATACAACTGCATGGACATTGAAATCTGCTGCACTATTGGCGCTTATTTTATACCTGAAAATCAACTGTTTAGGGTCTCTTGTTACTTTTTCTGTTTGATATGACAGATCGAAAAAGATTAGTGGATACAGGCTGTTATAATTGGCAAGATTCAACTGGGTTCCGGTGTTGTAATCATTTTTTCGCATTGCATAAGACATCAGATCATTGAATATTCTCACTTTGCTTTCACTGTCATATTCTGTTTCTGGATAGAAAACACCATTGCCATATTCGAGTCTGCATGTTGTTAAATAACTGTTTGCGTTTGCTGCATTTAGTTTGAAGGTATCAAGTAGATATGGATTTTCAGTTGCAACTCTGGTTTTAGCCCGTTGTAGATAAACAAAAATTGCTTTGACATTGTCAATACTGGAAGAAATCTGAAAAAAACCACTGACTCTAGCAGGTGCTGACACTGCATATAGTTCACGCTGATATGTCCATTTATGTTCTTTCATGAAAGAGCTTACAAATTTGTCGTACATACTGTCTTTTGGTGTTAATTTTGGAACCCATAAAAGAAATCTGTTCAAAACTACTCTGCCGGCATCTGTTCCTGCTGCCATATTGATGAGTTCATTGTCGTTCTGGAGATTCAAATTGAATTGTAACTGCATAGGAACCAACATTTTGTCCTGCAACTCTTCAAAAAAACTGTAACGATTGAGAGGTATGATCAAATTCACATCTTTTGATCCTCCTGTTCCATCATTATTAACAGCTTGTGTAAGCACTCTTCTAGATTCATATCCTAAATTAGTATTGGCTGTCGTATCATTTGTGTCTAAATACCAAAAACTGTTTTTACCGACTGATCTGCTGTAATCATCAGAATATTCCAACAGATTCTTCACAAAAGTGACCTTATGTAGATTGTCAGTATCATAAACAATTTTCCCCGCACTTTTAATCATCATATGTGCAATCAATGAATGAGATCCGTTTATCACCGTTATTCTATCGGCTGCTGCGTAACCGGATCCATCTGCTGTTTTTTGTAACTGGAATTGAACCTCGAAATAAGCATTGTACCAATCATAGAAAGAACTTCGGTCGTTGATGGTGAATCTATAACCATTCTTTTCTTGATGTTGACCGTTACCTGGGGCTCGGATTACATCATCAAGTTGAAATCGCACTAACTCATTTCTTTGCAATAATTCACTTGTTCTAAAAGCCATTTATACTATTGTATTATATAATTTTACTGCCAGACTCTACGCCTTCTTTTCGTACCTGATCCTGATATCAATCTATTCAGTATCATGTCAGCGCTTTCTTCTTGCTGTTTGATGGGCAAGGATGGAACAATTGCCCTTTGTGTTGTGGCTCCTTTTCTCAAATTTGCCAATCTTTTCATTATTAGGTCTCCAGACTTTTCTGCCGCCGGCTTACCAATTTTATCACCTGCATGGGAAACCCCCGATTCTAATGCCTTCTTTGCTAATGGCTTTGCGAATTTCTTGAAAACAGATGATGCCACACTCTTTAATGGTTTGAAAATGTTGTCTAAGATAAGCCCAGACCCTTTGTGTTGAAATACAAATTTACCAAGTTTTGGATGGTAAAACCTCTTAAATTCATACGGTTTCATTATACTGTTACATTAGATACTTTTCAGAATTAGTGAAAAAGCCGTATCCGCTCCATTCAGATCCAATGATCTTCTTTTTCCATCTGTTATCACGATTCTGATTGATGAAATTGTAGTTTTGTTCACAGGATTAAATGTAACTCGTTGTGGTTCGAGGGTGAAGGAGTAACTTGGTCTTAGTACACTGGTTGAGAATGAATAAATGATGTCTGTTTCTTCGCCGTCAACTAAACTTTCGTTTACCAAATCGCAATGAACATTGAGTATGTCTGTGTCTTGACTGAGATTTGGCACTCTGGATCCAATATGCGTTCCACTTGTCAATATCTTTTTGTCAAAACCTATCAGGTCATTGAAATCACTTGCTCTTAAATTGAGTTGGTAATTTTCAGCTAATGTAACCGTAACTCTAAATGTTGTGTCATTGAATACAAGAGTTATCGGATACTCATACTCGTCACCAGTTTTTTTTTTCGTTAGATTTTTGATATATGTATTAAAGTCTGTATAATTCCATACCCCAGCTGGAAAGGTAATGTTTTTGAAAGTTGAACCATTATCTGAGCTGTATTTGATTAATTGATTTTTGTATCCAGCATTGACATTGAACCAAGTGAATGACATGTTAATGACTCTGTTAAGACCAATAACATATTGCTTGTTATTGTCCAGAATTATAGGTCGGGTGAAATTTGTTGTGAAATCTTCTGGTTTGTTATCCCCTCGATTTTTTACACTGTAAGATGATAAAACTATCTCTCGTTCCATTATATAATGAAGTTACATTAAATTTTGAAATATTGTTTGTATAATTTACCATATTGTGATTTGTTAATTGTTGTCATTTTTAATAATGTGTCCAATATAGAAACACCCATATTTCGCATGTCAATGCTTGTATTACCAGCCGATATCTCACCAATGATCAAATCCAATTTTTTTATGAGTTCTTTCGGTTTGTTGAAAAATATCACATTGCCACCTTTTCTTTTTCTTCTGATTCCAGAACCTTTTATTGTTTCCAATTTAGTGTCATAATGTGCAATATATGCATTCAACACATTTTTAGCTCTGTCTATTCTTTCGTTCATCTCTTGTCTTTGTGCTTCCCCGATCATTCCCTTGTTATATTGTTTTGTCACCTGTGTTTTATAACCTCTCAAACTGTTTCTTTTTATTCTAGTTTGTGTTAAAATTTTACGAAGATATGCTTTGGATTTTTTGTCATTCATTCCTTGTTGATTGAGTGTCTTTTCAACTGTGTCATAATTTGGTACATCCCACTCATTCAATATCTCATCTTCCATATCTTCATCAGCTATTCCATAATCTAACTCCTCATCATCATCATATTCTGGCGGCAATTCCGGTTTTTCAGGAAAGTACTTAGGATCAACATACATCTCCTTTTTTCCTTCCAGAATATCTTGTAAAGATTCTTCATATGTTGGCGGTTTTGGCACTAGTTGTTTTTCTTGCTGTGGTAAAACAGGTTGTTCAAATAGATCACCAAGATTCATATCTGGAACTTCATCCTCTATATCAATGCCGTAATCAGGAACTTCTCCTTTCTTCAGTGGTCGTTTTTTCCTTGGCAACCTTAAAACCTGATTACTATCAATAACATCATCTAATTTGCTTGTAATTGGTTTAAATACTTTTGAAAATCCCTGTTGACTGGTCTGCTGATCAATATCATGTTTTGTAATTGCATTATGGACATAATTGATCTTGTTCCCTAATTCAGATTTACTCTTTGCGAGTTCTTTCCACTTGAGTAAACTCATTTATTGTTATATTGTTACGTTACATAAAAATGGAAATTATATATAAAAAATAGCGTTTAACACCATGTTTAACTACATCATTTTATCAAAACAATGTAACGATTTGATATAAATGAAAATACCTAATTATGATACTGGCGACGATGTTGTCACAAACTTCACACAACTACATGATTTTATGCCTGATCGATGCTTCCGCATGCTCATTTGTGGACCTTCTGGTTCGGGAAAAACAAACACACTTATGCATATGATTCACAATCTGTTGTATTTCGACAAAATACACCTTTATGCTAAAAACTTAGAGCAGTCAAAGTACCAGAATCTCGTGAAAGAGTTCGAACCATGGAGTAAAGAAGTTGGTTATAATATTATTGAAACAAGCAATGATAAAATAATTCCTGTAAAAAATCTCAATGGTGACAATCAAAAAATTGTGATATTCGACGATTTCGTATGTGATAAAAACCAAAAACCATTGGAAAACTATTTTTTACAGGGGAGACATAAAAACTGCTCTGTTATATATTTGAGTCAAAGCTACTATAAGACACCAAAAGACATTAGACTTAACTGCTCACATTTTGTCATTTATGATTTTCCGAGCACCAATGAAAAAAGTCTCATATGTCGTGAAAACAATGTGTCCAAACAATTATACGAGAAAGCAACTAGAGACCCTTTCAGTTTTATATACATTGACAAACCTAAGAAACAAGTAAAGAAGAATTTTGATGAAACAATATAACTCAATCATATATGAGTTACTCAAATGGTAAATTACCTGAAGACACATTTTCACATGAAAAAATTATTGAAATAGTAAAAGGATTGCCTGGTGTTGGTTTTAAACTTACTGATGATGGTGATTATGATATTCAAAATAAAAAACTAAGGAATGTTGCTTCACCAGAAACAAATAATGATGTGACCACTAAGAGTTATGTCGATAATAAGGCATTACTAGTTGACGGTAGTAATAAGATGTTAGGAGCTCTTAATATGGATAACAGACGTGTTGAAAATGTAGCCCCTGCGAGGCACGGGTTTAGCGATGCCGTCAGTAGTTTACATCTGACTACCTTTTTCTTTGATTTAAACACTAATGACGGTAAAATAGAAGCCCAAAATCCCATCGATATGAAAAATGAAAAAATTAGCAATCTTGCAGAAGGAACTGACAATAGCGATGCTATAACAAAACATCAATTAGAAACTGGTTTAGCACCAAAAGCCGATAAAACAGAACTTTCCAATTATTTAAAAAAAGACGGATCAATTGCTCTTACAAACAATCTTGATCTTGGTGACAATAAAATAGTCAATGTTAAAGAGGCTACAAGTGGAACAGATGCTGTCAATTTTACTCAATTAAACAATGAATTATACAAATATCTCCACGAAAGTGGTGGCGATATGACTGGTGATATCAGGATGAATAACAATAGAATTTACGGTATTGGAAACGTAGAAAATGATACATCTGCTGTAAACCGTAAATATGTTAATGATGAACTTGACAAAAAACCAAATACTGATACTGTCGTTTTGAGAGATGGCAGCCAAACCATGACAGGAAATTTGGATATGAACAAAAAACGAATAATCAATGTCGCAAATCCCATTAGTGAAACTGATGTTGTAAATAAACGATATTTCGAAACACATGTTAACAACATAGATTTGTCTGATTATTTGAAAAGAGATGGTACAGTGTCTATGACTGGCCCTCTTGATATGGGTGATAGAAAAATAATTGATTGCGGACAACCAACTGGTACTAGAGATGTGACTAACAAAGCATATGTAGATTCCGAGGTTGGAAAAAAACCAGATATAAATCAAGTCATTTTACGAGACGGCAGTAATACAATGACTTCTGTTCTAGACATGAACAATCAACGAATAATAAATCTCGGAAATGCCACACATAATCAAGATGCCATAACTTTGAAGCAAGTGAATGACGGTATTGCAACTGTTTCTACCGAAAATAATAAATATACAGACCAACAAATAGCGAAAAGTCATATAAGCACACATACAAACCGAAAAAATGTGTTAAGCTATGCAATGGATGAAGGAGAATTCACTGAAGGTGTTGGCATTCAAGACACGAAATTGATCGATTTTGATGACATGCCTCATAAAATAAACAAAAAAGCGTTTTCAATGAAGGTTTGGAGAACTACCGATGGTTCCGATGAATATAAAGGTCGTTTCGATTTCAACCTTTTCAAAATGTACAGAGATAACAAATCTGACAAATACACAGTTTGCGTTGAAACATATTTTCAAAAATCTCCTTTTTACAGTTACGAATTCGAAAGTACATTACTTGGATTCGAAAAACTAAACATGAACATTGATTCAGGAACAACCATAAAAGTGAATTCAGAATACAAATATCTCAGAACGATCCTGAATCTCAGTCCTGACGGTACTTCTCCATCAATTCAAAGACGATTGTATGTGAATTTCAAAAGCAATTTTGACAATAATAGCCCACATCTATTGCCAGTTTTTGTTTTGATATATGGCATCAAAGGTGAAGCTAAATCGGATCTTGACATGACAATATATGATTACGAAAAAGTGTATGAGGTTGCAAACAATCAATTTCAAATGCATGTTCCGATTGATATGAACAATAACAAAATAACGAATCTCAAGCCACCCGTAACACCGGCAGATGCTGTCAATAAAAGGTACCTGTTTCTTGCAAATTCGGGACATTTTTATTGGGGTAAAACGGTTAGAACTCCTGGGCAATCGAAATACAATTTTTACTTAACATCCGGATTTATTCTCAACACGCCTAAAATGTACGTCGTGAACATTTTATTACATGCTGAAAAAACATACCCCTTGTCGACTAATCATAAGTTGAACATTGTTAATAATCTTGGCACAACTCTCCATTACAACATCGATCTTTCAACAAGAAGAACAATTGATATAGGTGTGCACAGATATGAAGATCACCAAAACTACTATGTGACGCATGATGGTGCTGGAGACAACAGAGTATATCAATTCGTGATTTATTATAAGTCTTATGAATATTAAAATAATGTGATGCATTAATATATGGCATTATACGTTGAAAATGAAGATGGAACTCATTTTCTCGATGAGGACGGTAACAAAATAGAATACACAATTAAATATCCTTCTGACGTTGTTTTCATCGATCAACCTGATTTTTTTGTTAATGACAAAGGACACATTGAAAGTAGCAAAAACATTGTGATAAAGCAGGCAGAAGATGACAATCACGCTGTAGTCAAATCACAGGTCAGTGACATCGTACGTGATTCATTTCTGGATCTCTGGGTTAGTGAATATCTCAGAATGTATTCTAGTTGCACTTATCAAATGGACAGAGCAGATGGATCTACTGTGAAAATGAGTTCCACAAGAAAAGTAGAAACAATATATGACAAGAGTAATGAAGAAAGTGATGCTACACAAACTGATGCATCAAAGAGACCCACAGTATGTACAAAAGCTGAAAAACATAATGGAAGATATTTCTTGAAATTCAGTGGTGCGCAAAAAATGATATCGCAGGTTGATTTGAATAATGATGCGGTTAATGTGTTTATTGTTTACAGGATGACTTCAAGCAATTCTCCAAATTTTTGGGTAAATGGACTATTCGGCCATGATAATTCGGGTCATGATAAATTTGTGGCTCATTCAGGCAGTAACATCGTTATTTCTGGGGCCGATTCGGCACATAATTGTGTTTATTTAGGACCTGCATCAAGTTTGAATGATTTTTTGAGTCTTGGAGATTACAGTGAGAATGATCTTGGTGAATTGAATAAATGGCATTGCTTGTCAGTTCACTGGGACAATAAATCGTCTCCTAAGACAGAAAAAAGCAAGATATATTGGAACAGAAAGCATATGGGTGATTTTACCGCTGACAATAGAACAGGAAATAACACAACAGTTTTTGGTGGATTAGATCCTACAACCGACGTAGCTCCTTTGAATGGCAATATAGCTTTTTTCTGTGTCTATTTAGATTTCATTCTTGACGAAAAAACGATATTAGACCATCATACTGTATTGATGCAAAGATATAATATAACGTAAGTACATATGTTTATCAAATTATTGCTTGAATATGTGAGATACAATTTCAAAAGTACAAAAGAACAATTTCCAGATATAAATGACAAAACATTAAAATCAGCGCTTGTTTACCGATATGTGCATTTTTATTATCTTGAGAGAGACATATCCATATATGAAATTCTTGAAATCGAGGGTTCTGATTCTTTGGGTCTTATCGGACCAGGAAGCGGCAGACTAACTCGTTTATTGGAATTCATTTTCGGCTGGTCTGATGTATTTTCCAATCACGCTATACTTCATGATGCATTTGGTAGGTTTTACACTAGATTCCATGACGGCAATGGTTACACATATTGCATTAATAGGCATGTGCCTGATTTCGTCAAAAAAAGTCCGTTATTTGGTCATTTGACAGGACTCATTTATTGTGCATTCAAACGATTGACAATCTAAACTATATATATGGCAGATCAAAAAAAGAGAATATTCAGCTGGAACCATATTTCAGACAGATTGACAGAAGATCAGGTTGATGAACTAAAGAGCTATTATAAGGCATACCATAGAAAGTGTTGGGCTTACAAAAAGGCTGTTAAACGCTTCAAAAAATTCAAACTGTTAGGAAATACTGTTTCTATTTTAACCGGTACTGGTGGAATTATTAGTGCTGTTGTAACTGGCGGTATAGCCTTAGTAGCAATAAGCACTTGTGCTTTGTTAATCAAGTCTTACATGGATTTCCAATCACTGGATCTTAAAATACAAAATTGTACATACGCATACCAAAGTTATCAACATCTATTGAATTCGATAAAAGACATGTTGAGAAGCGGTGATTTTCAACCATCGTTTCACACAGAATTAAAAAATGTAGATGATTTTGTGACTGATGTTTGTCCTAGTGTTGATAAGTTCTACACTAAATATAATAACAAATTCATTCCTTAACTATTACATCGATTTTATCAAATGTCAATGACAGGATGTCTTTCCAAAATAGTTCATATGATTGAAGTGTCTTTCTGGATTTACTCGTCTTTACCTTT
>OX421452.1:9314734-9322234 GCA_949126865.1 Montipora capitata | reverse complement strand
ATGGTGTTTCACTCCAGGGGGTCAAGCCTAACGAAATATTTCGACAAGGCCTGAGAATCAATATTTAAACTACAGCTTTATACGTCTGTTTAGCTTCTTAAATTGGACCAACATGCATGCATTTCAGTTTCTCCACCTCTCTTACCTGTTTCTTGGAATAGGTTTGTCCTATTCCCGTCCCACCGGGTCGCAATTGTTCAGAGAACACATTTATAGCTAACTGTAAATACATGTGCGCGCAAAACCCTATAGTAATGTTTAATAACCCCATACAATTGTTTAAAGTCTTTTTCATAGTATATTTTAGATTAAAAGATGGATTGCGACTTATCCAACCGATAAACGTATCAAGGATTTGAATTACTGAGGCCAGATAATTATGGGAGTTCATTTTGCGTGCACTCTAGCAAAAAACAAAGCAACAACGGCTGGCCGCAGTGTTCAAAGCGGCAAATTCATGGGGTGAATTATTTTTTAAAGTAGCACGACAGACAAGAGAGATAACTGACAGATATATTAATATCTTTTTAATCCCCTATTGATTATTCTATTCCCACCAGGCAACGGATTTTGTTCACTGGTCCGTGTCTCAGATGACAGAGCTAAAAGTGCAGTTTTTGCTGGAGAAATGTAAAGTTTTCTTTAAGGTGAAATGTGATTGCAAGTCTTTCATTGCTGGCCAGTGAATAGCTAGCCTGTTTCAGTTTTGAGATTTCTTTGCGCATCCGTGTTTATAGTTGGGCTCAAAATCTGATTAATTAGAATGCCAAGGTGACCTTTAATATTCTTTGTAAAATTTGGATAATGTAAACAAATCATTTTCCTGCTATCAGTTCTCTTCGTTAGCGGTAAATTAGCTGTTCCGCAGAGGTTTCGATACAGAAATGTCTTGCATCATCTCTGGTTACGTTCTTGTTGTTATCTTCTTTTGTTGTGAAACAAGTGACTGAGGCATTTTAATCCAGAGTTTGGACAAGTTTGTTCAAGATAGGGAAACTCTAAGTGCCTTTCCCATCCGTTGTTTAGAATCATCATACTGTGCATTTCAATGGCCCTTAAATTGACAAATCCGAATTTAACTTAATTGGGTTTACCTATCTTTTAGGTCACAACATCCAATCGTTCCTCAAACGCCCCGAAGAAATGGATTAGAGTGTTGTCGTGTACCTTGGCTGACCCAAAGGAGGCCGCGGAATCTGTCAGCTCGCTGCATTGAAGCCTTCACAAGCATCACTTTAAAACCGTTTCAAATTTACATATTTTAGAAAAAAAGAACAGCAATTTTAATTTTTAGTCGTTGGTGACAAAACATTTCATTCATCAGTTTTCGCCACTCTTCCCCCTAAAAGTTCGGAAAAACCCCATGGAACTACGGTGAGTTTTGTTAGAAGTATAACGTTCGCGGTCAGTACCAACATTCCGTGCACTTTCCAGTGAACCAGGTGTTGTTTCCGTCTCAGGTGTTGAGTTTGTTGCGTTGTGAACAAAGTTACGGGCACGACAGAAAATTAAATGATCCGTGACATTCATCCTGAAGCCACTGTTTGAATAACCTAGCCTTGCCCCTGAGAGGAATCGTGTTATATAACACGGAAGTTTAAAATGAGAATGTTTTGAAGATGAAATACCCAGGGCAAATGTTTTGGAGACTTTGAGAACTGCTATAGTTATGATTATCGTCACCGTCACTATGTTCAGCGAGTTCGTACCTTTATCACCATTCCAACCTGACGCTCATCCATTATTAATGAACGGAAGTATGCTCGAAAGCTGCATCATAGACCTTATTCCAAAATGGCCTCCATTTAAGTATTCTGTTGTATTGATTCAAATTAGCCCTTGAGGCCTCGTTCTTGAGCTGAAAATTCAAAAGATTATTTTGCCTTGAACGAGGCATCAAGGTCTAAAAACAAAAGAATATCTAAATAGCGGCCATTTTGGAATAAGGTGTATACCAGCAGAAGGATAAGCCATGACGAAATTGGATTTTCCTACCTAGGTTTCACCATTTATCGAGAACTCACATGAGACCACTTTTATAAAAATCACGAAATTACAAGGTGGTTTACTTTACGTGCCAGGATAAATTTTACGTCTGTGTGCTTGTCAGCGTGACTAAACATTTTTAATGATTTGAAATCATGACCCTTCTGTTGGAAATTTCAATATTTATTCCATGACAAAACTATAACAATGCTTTCCTTTGATGTTTATGTAACGGCGATAGTCAGTAAATTTTCCCAAACTTTTATTTCACTAAATCCTCCTGACTTTCTTCAAGTTGGCAGTGATAACTGCTAAATCGAGAATATTCTCGATATATTTAATTAATCCTGTTTACCAGCACAGTCTAGTATCACAAGGAATGTTCCAAATATTTTTTGTCGGCGTCATAGTCACGAGACGCGGAATGGCAAAAAAGATAGCAGGTATTTTTTTATTACGTAATTTCAATTTTTTATTAAGTAATTGGAACGCCAAAATAAATGGGTCAGCTTTGTTTCGACGAAAGCGAAAAGTGGATCCGTTGGCGATTGGTGCTCGAGAACTTCCTTGTGAGATTGGGCTGTCAACAAGAAACGTGACTCAGCCCGGAGGTAACTCTAAAATTAATCCCGTTTTCGCGCCAATTCCTCCAGCGTGAACCATAGCATGAACTTTGGAAGACGAGAGCCAATATTCATTGTCCACTATTCTGTCTGATTGGTTAATAAAACAAATCTTAATTTTCCGCTTGCTCTTCACCCAATCAGAGCTTTGTTGTTATCACGTGCTATGATAATGCATCACACAGCAATGAATGAATGACTAGATGTAAGCGCGCCACGACAACGATTTGTGCTCTCTTTGTTTTGGTTCAGCGACCGGCAGCGTATCTTGAATTCTCGTGCTTTGAAGACACGAAAACGAAAATGTGGGACAGAAACATCATGACTTCTTGTGAAGTGGTTAAGGATCGCCTATTCTTTGTAACTGTGAGTTGTAAACCTCGAAACAACGCATCGTTTCACTATTTTAGCGTGGACCACGACTCGACTCTCGACGGTTGTAAATTTCACGACACACCTTTCTTTGGCCCCTCGAATCTGGCAGGAATTTACCGTTTCTGTTGTCTAGTGAACACTAAACTTCACATGATCCCCGCCACGAAGAAGATTGTACTGTACACTACGGCTAACGAGGGTCTCATGGAGGCGAAGAAGCGAGCGCGGTCTGTCTTTTTATGTGGCGCCTTTGCGATATGTCAACTCAAAATGACCGCGGAAGAAATCTACGGCTTACTAGAGCAACACTTTCATCCTTCAACTCTCGCTCCTTACTGTGATATAAATGGAAATTTATCTCACAATCTGAACATTTTAGACTGTCTCAAAGGTTTTGAAAAGGCGACAGCACTGGGGTTCTTTAAGTTCGACGAGTTCGACTTGAACAGGTACGAGCAGGAAGAGCGTGCTTTTGATTTGAACTGGATCGTTCCCGGCAAGTTGCTCGCACTAAGCGATCCTCAGAGGAGACTCGAACTGAAAGCAAGTCGATTTAGCCGACTGAGGAAGTATTTTAGGCAGACCGGTGTCAAGGGAGTTGTGAGACTGAACAAGGACGATAACATGATGAAATACGGGCTTATTTACGACGCACGCTGTTTTACCGCCAATGGTTTCACGCATAACGATCTCTACTTTGAAGACGGAGGGATCCCTACTAGAGCAATTATAAAAAAGTTTACGAGAGTCGTTGATCAGTGCGATGGAGCGGTGGCCGTTCATTGTCGAGCAGGTTTAGGCAGAACAGGAACTCTGATCGGTTGCTATTTGATCAGACAGTACCGATTTTCAGCTGGCGAAGCCGTGGGCTGGTTACGTATTTGTAGGCCTGGAAGCGTGTCAACACTTCAACACTGTTTCTTGGAAAATAAGCAAGATCCAATCATGCGAGGATATCCCGAAGATATGAAGATTGAAGACTTAAATGAAGCCTTCAAGAAGACTCTTAACATATTCTCTATCCAAAATAACACGATCATCGAGGAGAATGTGTAAATATCAATATTCATGACGTGAAAATGTGTTACCACGTTCTTTTGACTCGGGAGGCGGTATGAGACAGCTGAAAGAATAGATAATGGCGAATAATTATAGAACCAATCAAATCAACGAAAACGCAGACACTACTCTCTTGGTGTCACTCACTACTTATTAGTATTTTCTTTGACCTTTCTTGACTTTGTTTCAGGCATTTTTCTGTTGCATAGTCAAAATATTCCTTACATTGGAATTTTTTTGAGGTTGAGCTCTTCCTCCTTACCTGATTAAAGACAATATTCCAGTAAATGTGAGAAATACTAAAGAAAAATAATTTTGCAAAAAAATATTTTGATTGAGAAGTTATGCCTTACAAAAAGTTTGAATGTGTGGATCATTCTGTTTAAAACCAGAAAAAAAGTAATATAAACTCTTTGATAAGTTATTGTAATATAGCCATGTAAATGTTAGCTTTGTTGAGAAAAGTAAATTTCATTTTGTTTAGAGTCCATTGGCTAATTATTCCAGACAAAGTCAGGAATTAAATCCTAATTTGCATAGATGGTATTATTTTGTTGATATTTTGAAGCTGTTATGTTTCTATGGAGATGCTTCAGTTCATCATTGCTGCTTTTGTAAATATGTAAAAAAAGACAATTTCTTGCAGGCAAGATTAAACAACAAGGATTACCATTTGTAAGAAAAAACTCAAACCAACAATTTTTTTTATGAGTGGTCAAGGTTCGGTTAACTTGGAATTAACTTGTTTTCATCTTAAAAATAAATTTGACTTTAAAACCCTTCACCACTCATAAAAGGTTTCCTTATTTGTTAGTTCCCAGATGAATAAAATTTATTGAAGAGGAAGGGAATTATGCTACACTGGTATTTAATAGGTGTATTTTCATCATGAAAAGATGTTATGCTTAACAGCACCATTTGTATTTGCATGTTCCTAATTCTTATGTCTTGAAGAGTTAATTGGTTTTTGCAATATTTCGTTACTTCATATTAGTATCTGGAAAGATAGAACTGTAAGATTCTCATTTGTATATATTAATACGTCAAAAACAGAGGGGCTTGTTGTTATATATCATTCACATTTGGACGTAAAACGTTGTAAATATTATATTGATCATGGATAATGTTACGTCATTCAGTTTACAGTTACGTGAATCAGTGGAATAAATTTGTTTGCGGTTTGAGGGTCGTTTTGTGGTTGATCACTGGAGCTCATATGTGAACCACTCAGAGAATTTCAACAAATTTTACGTATTGTGCGGAACAGTATTTTCGAGAAGTCAAGAAAGGAACATATATTCATTTATTTCATTTAAAAAAACCAGTTGGGAGTTTTTGAAAACGGGTTTGTCCTCTTTGGGGTAAAAATCTTTTTGGTAATACAGTTCATTCTAATAAAACTTTACACTCTTGTGGCTAGATGGCAAATTTGGCAGTGCATGGAATTTTTTTTTCAGTAGACTGACTAAGAATTAACGAGGAAAAGGTATGCACAAGTGAAGAACAAGAAGATTGTTTGTCGCTTACAAGTATTGCCGTCTAAATCCGCCATTTTTTTAAACAACAGTAAATCTTAGAGATTTATAGGAACTCTTGCAGTTCAGCCGGGACACATTGAATTACGTAAGATTGGGCTGTCGAGGATAGCTTTTGTCACATCCGGTCGTATACATAATGGCCTCTTAAAACTGGGTTTTTCAAGATGCAAGTTGTCAAATGTTGTCTCAGGATCGTATTAAATATTAGTAAAAACCAATATACTCAATTAACTAGTTCCAAATGGCCCTCGGAACATGAAAACCGAGGAAAAGGCAAGAACATCAATAGCGGCCGTGTATTCTGCAATTACTCCCGAAACGATGCTGGGCTTACGACAAGGAAACTTCTCAAACGACATTAACTTAAGATTCATAAGAACAGCAGTTGAGTCAGGGAACATTCAAATGAGATTGAGAGGTACTCAATTTTAATATCCGTTCATTTACATAATGACTTATCGTTTATCGTGTTTTGATCTGCTCAGGTACGCATTCGAGGGACATAAAACTTGACTTGAAATCGCTATTCGTTCGTTTCGGGTTTTCTGAGACTTACGAACATCCTCCAATCAGGCATATCATGCAACGATACTTACTGAGTGAAAGGGCTATGGAAAAGATAAACCGAGTCAAAGGAAAAAAAAATAAATCAAACAACGTCCTCGTGTTGTAGAGCAAGCTGCTCTATTCACCTCCCACGCCTTTGCATCATTTGAATATTTTCTAGACGCGTGAGGAATTATCAAGAAGGCACCAAGTTCCGAATAAGTCACAGGCCAATAAAAAGGCCATCCAACCAGTCGATAATTGACAATACAAAGAACTTTTGGGCTGATTTTGCTTAATCTCCTTTCATTGTCATGTATCATCGAGGAGAAAGAGATCGAAAAACTGGTTTACCTTCAGTTAAGTCTCTTCAGAATGAAGTAAAAAGGCGAAAACTTGTAAATGAAAGAGTCATTCATACCATTGTTGTTGTTATTCTCAAATATTGTTTTGAGACATCCCGACTAACTATACGGCTATGTTTCGTTCCAATATTACCTCACTTAGCCTGAGTGATCTGCAGCTGAAACGTCTGACTTGGGCCACGGTGCCGATATTCAGTAAACGGTTGTACCAGTTTCACGAGCAGTACACGTCAAACTGGGCACAATTAAAGCTGGCACGCTGTTTTTCTCCCAACCTAACCTTGGACACGCACTGTCCAACTTATTTTCGTTTACATTCTATGACACTTTTTTTTCAAGCCCTAGCCTAGATTACACGAAATTTTCTGAGTTAAGATCAATTTGTCTATACTCGGCTCTCGTTTGATATTAAGTTATGCAGACCTGCCACTGACAATACCTTAGCCACATCCAATTAATTTCTGATGGAAAATAATTGGATGTATGGGCCTAGGGGCACAGAAAACTGCATTACCAAACATGGGCAAATTGTTACCTCCTAGAATGCTCATAAAAAGCAGTAAAACCTGATGTAAGAAACTGATTCATGTGACCGCATCCGTATTTGATGCTTCGAACTGGTTTCGGTAGTTCTTTCAAACCTCTGCTTATTGCATGCAGCTGACTACGACAAGACCAATTCCCGGCTGGATGATTCCAATTCACAAAAGCCAGCCGGTGAATTCCTACGAGTTGAGATTATACCGCGTGATTAAATTCCACGAAAAATATGTTTAGGCAAGAAAAGAGTATTGGACCGTGTGTTTTTTTCGTTTCAGTTGCGCAAACTTAAAGCTTCCGCTCTATGCTAAGTCTTCCTGTTTCCTTTTCGAGGAAAGCAGAATTTGAAAAATGAGTGTGTGATACAACCCCGACCAAATTCAAACGTCAAGGCAGATAGTCTAGAGGATCTTTTATAACTTGAAGCTTACATTTTTTAGCTTCTCGTGTGGAGGATAACAGTAAATG
>OX421452.1:9232234-9304734 GCA_949126865.1 Montipora capitata | reverse complement strand
TTTACAAATATTGTTGATGAATTATCGTCGAAAAATGCGAGGTTACCCCCAATTTTCTTTTTGGATTTCACTATCACTTGTTAAGATCTGCTTTTCCCGCATATTCGGTAAACCGGGCAAAAATACCTTTGAATTAGTATGCACCGTCCTTAAGATCTAACTCTAACTATAAGTTTACGAATCGAACGCCCCCTTACATGCATCTGTAAACTAAATGCACGCCTGCGCATGCAATTCTTCTGGCAGAAAATGCGAGGAAATATTGAATCAAGCTTCCAGCAAGCTCAAAAACTTGCAATATTGCAGCGACAGACCTCAGTAAGTTGCATTAAAACCTCTTCTTGTTCACACACGCGATTTCAGTTTTTAAACCCAAACTTCACCCTACCAAAATTTGCATCGAGTTGCTTCGAGAAAAATCGCATTGGCAAATGCGCTGTATCCCATGGTTACCATCCGGATCAACCATTTTTTCAAACCGCTTAAGGTTGAAAAACACTTTTCCAACCTTTTGAAACTGCGCTAAACCCTGGAAAAAGTCTGTTTATGACTTTACCATCTTGACATTTTAAAGGAGGACCGTCACGCCTGACCGATGACGTACAAAACGGAGTTTTTGATCTACGACGCGACGGTAACGAAAACGTCACTAAAAATTGCAAGTTCAGGTTTATTAATTTTTCTCGTCATTATGTCGGTTTGTCTAACTTCTAAAAACTAGCGCAACTTTCCAGAAATTGAATTAGAAGGTGCGGTGTTGAAGCTGCGACAGGAAATTCAAATTCGCTGCCTAATGTTCACGTTCTTCGTAAAACTTGAAAATTGGTTATTTTACGGCGCAGATTTGCCGAAAACGTGAAAGAAATGTACAAAAATGAAAAAATGCACATGCAGAGCGTGTAAGCTATTGTTTTTGCTCATTAAATATGCAACATTTGTGATGTTTTCTTTGCCGTCGCTTAAACTCCCTAAAACCATCCGAAAACGATGGCGGTCGTCACCTTTGATTTTTAATCATTTCGATCTTCTTTGTTGCCGATTTAAAGAGTTGATGTACAAATTTAATGAAATCAACGTGGTTATTCATTATTTCAACAAGAAAACGATTAAAACCAACCAATCTAACCGGCATAATACAGTTACCAATCCAATAAAACGCAATCCATAGAGCGTTTTCACGTGACGTCACCGCGGCCATGTTGGTGTTTCAAAGCAAAGGAATAGGGAGTTTAAGAAACCACGACGGCTACGGGCGACGAAAAAGTCACTTCAAACTATTAGTTTGAGCTGTCCTAATTGTTTCACGATGTTCCAACTTGTTTATGCTGTACAATATGGGCGAAGTATGCTATAACCAGATTGGTACGTACGGATGTGAAGCAAAGAGAGAGAAGGAAAGATTCATCGTTGTTTGTCCACGTTATCGTCAAAACCTGAAAATTGGTCATTTTACGTTGTTGTTTTGACGAGTACGGGAGAGAAATGAACCAAAATGCGTGCCGCACGTGCAGCACGATCATTTTTACCTCCTTTAACCAATAATATAACTGCTTTTTGGCGTTGTCGTTGCCGTAGCCGTCGTGGTTTTTTAAACTCCCTAAACTCTATTTTTATGCAAATACTTGCTTTTGTTTCAGTAATCCAATATGGCTGCTGGTCACGTGAGTGAAAACGCTCTATATATGTAGCTATGGTTAAGAAAAACAAGCAACAAAATTTCTGCCTTTCCTTATGGTAAGGTCTTTAAAAAAAACTCTTTTTTGGAAACCTGAGGCTTATAACCTGTCATAAAAAAAGAGCATCTGCCTCTCTTTTTGCCAACAAACCGATGCAATTTTTTATAACCGTTATCAGACGAAGCAGTGATCATCGTTTTTCAAGAGCTAGACAAGATATAATGGGACCAATGACCTATGTTTATCGGGAAAATATCACCACCACAATTTAATTCATTTTTTCTTCATTGTTCAGCTGGAAGAGAATTGTACCGCATGAGGTTGAATGTAGTTGATACTGTTTGAATATTTAGCATAAATTGGTTGTGTATGCGCATAGTTTATGGTATGCGTAAGAGCAACTGTTGTCGGT
Organism: Montipora capitata; assembly: GCA_949126865.1. NCBI lineage: Eukaryota > Metazoa > Cnidaria > Anthozoa > Scleractinia > Acroporidae > Montipora > Montipora capitata. The sequence goes on along the minus strand of OX421452.1, from coordinate 9,302,646 downwards.
CAAATCCGATCTCAGGTTGAATCCGCTTTTACCTATTGTAGGTTAAATTGGGGATCCATATTTTACCTACAGCAGGTTGAATACGCCGCACTCTGTCTAGTTTAAGCAGCTATCAACCCCCCAAAAGAAATGAAAACACCTATACTTCCCTCAAGCTGTTTTACTTATCTCAACACATCTTCTTAATGTTTCGTATCATCTTATCGGTTTCTGTAATCGTACCCCTATCCATTCATTCTCAACATTACAACATAGTAAGGGAATAAAGAACTGTACTATGCACTTACCAGTGTACGAACTCGGACCCTCCAGATCTTTAGGACCCTAAAGTCTTGTGTCCTTACCACTACAATACAACGACGAAGATGCTCAACTGAACACAGTTCTGTTAATTATTTACTTTTGTATAATAAGTCAGTTGATATCCGTGTATAATAACCAAAACTAATCCTAACCCTGACCCTAATTTACCTTTTGGCTTAATTTAGCCGGGATCCAAAAGGCAAACCATGAGTGAGTATTCAACCAAGGTAAAAACGGATTCAACCTGAGAACAGATTTTACCGGCAACGTACCTCCTTAATTTACTCGTCGTCCTTGTTTCATTTTACATAGCCTTTGTTCCAACAATACACTTTTCACGGGGAAAAAGCGAAAAACTACCTTTTTGGCGAGTTGATCGCTTGTATTGCCGCCATTTTGTCGTTTGTCTCCTGTAATGCTATTAGACTGCCTTCTTGTTGTCCCAAGTCGATAACCTGCAAAAAAAAAAAAAAAAAGGCAAATGCATCAGTTTCCCTTTGTAAAATTATAAGAACGTAAGAAGACCCTTGAAAAATTCAGGCGGTTTCAACGCGATTCAAACCTATGACCTCTGCAATGCCCGTGCAATTCTCTACTAACTGAGCTATGAAGCCACTCAGTAGGGAATAGGCCAATTTGTTGGGCTGATTCGTTCTCGTGAAAGCCTGATGAATAAAAGAAATGCATATTTGAAGTGCGAGTTACAGATATTTCTTTCATTCATCAGAGTTTATGAATTGTAGAGTAACGTCTCTTATATTAGCAGCTTTCATTTACTAATTTCGCTAACTTGTGGAATGCTAAGATGTTAACCCTGGAAATTATAAAGTGACGGAAGTAGCCTCATTTACTACACATATGAGACAGAAATCATTATTGCAATACGTTTGCTGCTCGTTATGCGTTAGTAAATTTGAATCAGTGACAATTAGTAACGTTTCTGAATTGTATATGGAGATCTTCCGAGGGCCGGGTAACTTTACCATTGGATGAGTCGCTATACGACAGTTCAACTTGTGTAAAGATTTCAGTATTTGTTCTCGAAACCGTGAGTATGCACACTTTAATACAAGGTAAAACGTGTACGCTAGGCCAAAGTTTAACGTGGGAGATATTTATAGCGAAGATATTGTTGACGTCACCTATTGTCATTAATGTGCCAACCAGAACCTTATTGGCTGTCAAAACAAAGGGTCCTTTGTTTCTGTGGTTTGCAAATTTGAATAACAAAAACGATGTTTGTAAACAGATATCTTCCCTATACTCTGAATAGTGACCTATCCACTGAATAATGTTATCCGACCCTTGCACAACTGTGGCCAGAAGGAAACCCTGGGTCTCGTCTCCTACGTAACCATGGTTGCGATGCATTGAAAATAGCCCATTTTCGATATATTAAAATTCAGTCCTGAACAAAAGGCATCATCTCGAGGCTCTGGGGAATAAACTCATACAAATCCTTATATTTATTCCCCAGAGCCTCGAGATGATGCCTTTTGTTTAGGACTGAATTAAAATATATCGAAAATGGGCTCTTGTATCCTTTTCAAGCGATAATTATAATCAAAAATATCTTGTTGAACAGAGAAGAAGCCATTTGATCTTTAATAGGCTGCCTTCGATATATCAATATTCACACATGGCTACGCGGCTTTATAGTAAAATTTGAATATTGTTTTGTTCAGAAATCTCCCTTGAGATTTCTGAGACAAAGAAGAAGAAATTTGACCACAAAGCCTCGTAGCCATGCTTGAATATTGATAAATCTAACTTGGCCTATTACAACAAAAATTGGCAAGTCCTTATCTGAGAAGGACTGAAGGGCTTCTCTGAATGGTTAGGATGGCTAATCAGCCAAACTTGTCTTCAAGTTGCAATCCTCAGCCCACCGTGATAGCCGAGCCTGAAAAGTGGAAACTAGTCGACTCACCTGAAAAACGCTTTCCACTAATTTTGCGGGTCTCCGGTGAAAACACGTGACCACAAGAGCAAGTGCGACTCGATGCGGCGACCTGCAAAACCATACGCAATAACTGATACAAAATACCATGATAACTGAGTGTTTGTGTTTGCAAGTTTGTGGTTCCCTGTTTACTGGGGAAGGAAACAAAACTTAGGTTTTAAACAAACATGCAATAATGTCAAAAGTAAGCGCATTATTAAATTCTAAAACATGGAAAAACGTAAATGTTGTGTAAAAATGCAATAGTGATGCCACTGTCTAATATTGAGACAGACAGTTTGTTACTACTTTTCGATTCTGCCAGTATCATCAGTGGAATTTCTTCATGCTGAAACTCATTGGTGAATGAAGTAATCATTCGAGTATTTCACGTTACAAGACTGGTAGACTGGTCACACTTTGCAAGAGAGACAGATTAGCTGCAGCTTTATCTGAAGCGTAGTGATAATACTTTGTACCAGAGGGGAGAAATCTACTTCACTAACTGTCAACTGAACTGTGGACACCTTGAATACCTTAATTTAAGTCTCATATTCGTATAATGACAACTATTCACCCCTATACTAACATTGTAAACATTTGAATTTAAAAATGTTGATACTTTGTTTCGTTGTTGTTAAAACAGCAGTAGACTAAACTGGCCTTAACTACTGAATAGACTTTATCGGTCAGTGATAGAAGTGTGAAAGCGTTGTGGCAAGTACAATTCACAGTTTTAGGAGTGGATTTGGGTGACAATTTTTTATCAAGTTATTCAAGGATCTTTAACTTAATTTCTGCCCAATCACATGACAGTTTCTATGTTCTTTTGCCATAGCCGAACCAGTTGTGTACCACCATTACATGGGTTGAGTGGTTGTTTTATGAAAAAGGGTACTGCAAGCACTCGGCAGACATTCCAAGCTATATGCAGTATCCTGTGTTTGCGCGCTGACAAACTAAAAAAAATTAGATTGCCGAATGTGCTCATACAAATCTAGAGAAGAGGTGCTGCCTCCATATATATACAAACTTAGCTAGAGCTTAAAGATGCAAGTGGGTCTGTGTAATATCTTTTGCATTGTTCTCATGTTTTTTGTGGGGTTATTATCGGCCTATCGATTCTGAACGAAAAAGTCGAAACTGTAGCGTTAAAACGTTTTGCAAAAACTGTTCCCTGGCGTTCTAAAACTGAAACAAAACTTTATGATATCTTAAGGTATTAATAGGCAGCGCTTTAGCGCGCCAAGAAGTGACAGTTGGAGAGAATAAGCCGTCTCCATTTGGCGGACCTTAATGGTTGCCTCTGTGTGGTTCAACCGATGCTTTGGTACCGCTGAATTTGGTCTACATCTACATCTTTAATCTATAAAGGTTTCCCATTACACAGATGATATTAACCATTGTGAAGATAGACACATGAACATCAACTCTCCTTTGGCAAAGTAGAAAATTTGATCTTTCTTACATGTCTTGAGAGGTTTCCTTACTTTAGGCGAAAAATACGTGTTTTATGCGCTAGGTATAGACTCCTTGCGCGACGCTCAAAATTGCGTTATGTTTTGCCCAGACACTCCAATGCACGATTCGAACTCGTAAATGTATTTAAATTTTTTTTAATCCCACCAACGCAAATCTACTTCAGGGATATAAACCCGTTTGAGAAATCAAGGCTAGTTACCTTAAATTGAATTACAGATTTCGTCACGGCACCTACAGCACCGAGAAATTTTTCACGGGGTCGTTTGCAAAAAGCCCCGTTGTTATTTCTGTTCTATATGTTAGGTTTTACTGTAAGGACTGAATTTCGCTAACCTTCGAACTACAAGCGATGCACAGCTTCAACATTGCGTCTGTTCTCTTTATCAAACAGGCTAAAACTTGTTTAGTCCGCGGTGTAAATTTTACGCATGTAAACAGCGAGCGCTCGAAGACCGCTCGAGAAGAGTTCGTTATGAATTGTGCGCCTTTGGCGTCATTCCAGAAATTGTCAACGATTAGCATAACAATGTGGCTTATTGTTTCAACTCGGAAACTATGCAAATGACATCATTTACAATTTTTCTTCGCGTCGGCGAGAACGAAATTAGCTACGTTTGCGTATTTGGAGGAAATGTAAAGAGGTTTAAAGAGGGCCATTCTTAAGACTGTCGAGGCCTTCAGCAGGAGTCCGTTAGAAGTACATTGCTTAGAAGATAAACTGTTTTACTGTATGAGGACAGATAATTTTTCCTTCTCGAAAACTCGAAAACATGATTACATAACAGAAAATACAAACACGAATAATTGCAATGTCCGCCCCCACACTAACTTTTTTGGGACCATGAATCATTTCGTGCCTCACGCAAACATTTCAGAACAATTGAGAAGCCAGGGAGACCCGGCATCGCCAACTGAAAGTCTTCATGATTTCAGAAGACAACGTCGAGCCTTTAAAAGTATCGAAGTTATTCCAACCCGCTCAACGAGTAAAGTGTTGCTGACTGTATTATGCATAGATATAAGTTGTTTTGTTTGGTTTTTGGTTCATTCCTTGCCACTGGAAGCAGCTAGTAATGGATGGATCAGTGAATGGATGCCTCACGATGTGAGTCACTTGTGGTCAGTGATGTTTCCGTTGCATACTGCTCATCTTCTTCGCTTCGGATGAACAACCAAAATCGAACCAAAACCTATCTCGCGGAATTAACAACATTTTAAACGTATTCACGCACCGGCGTCATGTTCTGGATTAAGGCGACAGACAAGAATATCTGGAGGCAAACGAATAGTACTGCTCATGAAGCAAGCGGGCGCATGGACTCGAAAGAAAAGAGAGGGAAACGAAAGGAGAGGAACCTGGGGGCCGACCTTCCACCTGAGGCAACTTGCCCCGAGTGCGGGAAATATTCAGAGCTGGATTGTTTTTTTGGTCACAGCCTGCTTAGACCCACGCCCGACCTGCTTAACGATGTTTATTCATCAATGCTATTGATGAATCAGAGAAGATAATTTCAACGACCAGGACGAGACCACCATTCTCGGCATCTATCGAGGGCGGGTGGCCAAGCTAGAAGATAAGCTCTTAGGAGCCGTGTTGCGCAGAAGGAAGGAAATAACAAAATTCCGACTGTCGCTCAGGGCGTGCTCACGTTTTTCAGAAACCCTCCGACGTTCTACCTTTTCACGTTGCTGCTAGAAGAGGACAGAAAAAAAAGCATGTCGCTGATTTTGCAAGATTTGTGGACGTAAGTCCACAGCTAGCCGTCGGATAGAGTGAACACAGTAAAACCCCTTAAGAAAACTGCCGGCTTCAACACTTGCTTCAACATCCGTTCGATTTTGTTGAACAGCGGTGTTAACTCAGTTCAATATTTCTTTTGATTTCACGAATGTTGAATGAAGTTTAAGCCGTTTGCCCCCTTCTTTCAGCATTAGGGAATTTAAGAAACGACGACGGCTACGACTACGACATCGCCACAAAGCAATAATATCATTGGTTAAAAGAGCATAAATAATCGTGCTGCACGTGCAGCACGGATTTTAGCAAGTATGTTAGCGGTCCTCTGCATAACGACGACGTGAAATCACCAAATTTGAAGTTTTGACGACAACGTAAGCATGCAACAGAGAATCCTTCATTCTCTATTTTAACTTTGAAACCGCTCGTACCGATTTATTTTTAGGATACTTTGCCCACATTGTACGACACGAACTAGACTGAATAATCGCGAAAGACTTACGATAGAGCCAAGTTATATTTCGAGGTGACGTTTTCGTCGACCGTCGCCGTCGTAGATCTTAAATTCTTTATTGTTGGCTATGCGCTTACGCACTAATCGGTATCCACAGGAACAACCGCGGCTGCAGCCTGGGACTGAATACAAAGCCTCTCGTGAGCTTTGTTGAATCAAATGTTGATGATGTGTTGAAACCGTTTGCCAACCGCTTGTTTTGGAAAGCAGATCTTTTAACATGTTTTCAAGGAGACAAAAAGAAAAATGACTGTGAAGTTTGACGACTTAAATCCTCTCCGTTCTTCAGTTACAAACGGAATTGTGACACCCGAAAATGGCCCGTAAAATTTCGGGACTTTCGAGAAACGGGCCACAGGTTCTTAAGGCCCGGGCAAACGGCTTCAACATTCGCTTCAACATCGGCTCGATTCCGCTGAATGATGTTGAACGATGTTGAACGATGTTGAACGATGTTGACTGCTACAGTTTCACCAGTGGCTTTTCGGACCAGAAAAGTTTTCGGGACTTTCGAGAAACGGGCCCCAGGCTGTTAGCCTAAAATTTGTCTAAACAAGAACCTGTAAACCCTAAAATTCGAAAGAGGTTGTTATTTTCTAAAATTTAAAAAATTGTGCACTTTGGCAAGTATTATGGTAATTTTGATAGTGGCTAATTGACATTTAGAGTTCTCTGAAAACGTCCTCTTCTAAAATTTGTCAGTTGGACCCCCTCTAAACAAGAACCTGTAAACCGTAAAATTCGAAAGAGGTTGTTATTTTCTAAAATCTAAAAAAATTGTGCTCTTTGGCAAGTATTATGGTATTTTTGATAGTGGCTAATGGACATTTAGAGTTCTCTGAAAACGTCCTCTTCGTAAGATGAGCATTACTTTAGGCTAGAGCTAATGATGTCTTGTGATCTTTTGAATTTACTTATTAAAGTCATTTTTATGTGAAGTTTTCAATCTTTATTTAAATTTTATTCAAATTTTATAAAAGGGATAGAGAAAAAAGTGGTTGCTCCATAGGGGGATGATGGAAGCCGAATACCACTTATTTCTGCTTACTTCAGAAAGTAAGAGCCCATTTAACCTAGATAGCCTAAATTTCTGTTAATTACCATTTGCGTAATAACTTGTTTAGGATAAATTTTAAAATGGAAGGTTCTTATTCGCGAGGTTTTTCTGTACTACCTTATTCGGCTAAATACGACTTTATCTCTTTCAAACCTTACCACGGTGATCATAAACATGTCCTGCCATTTTCGAACAAATAAATGCGTTAGTTCTGTTCTCTTTCGAGAAGAAAAAGATGATACCTTTTTCAAACTCGTAAGCTTTGAGTTTTTTGGCGAATGAGGCTTATAGAGGTCTATAGAGAGTAAAAGCAAAACTCTTCGGTCAAACGTTGACGCTTGTTAATGTTTAACTGTGATAGACAGATGTATAAACTTCGTAAGGGGGTAATTTTAAAAAGAAATTAAAAAAACAAATTGCGGTCTATGGACTTAAGAAACTCCATAGCGACATTTAAGAGAGGCCTAAAAAGCTCACAACTTCAGTTTCGTGGTTGATTACTCGTTCATAAACCACCAAACATTTGCCATCTCTCCTTCATAACAGGGAAGCAGGTTTGTCACACTGGTGAGAGATCTCACTTGCCACTAGTGTGTCCCAGTCCTCAGCGTTCTCGGATTGGTGAGAAAAAAAGCTTACTGACTCGAGTTAAATCACTAACTTTCCCGCGAAATGTACTCAAGTTCCCTATGTATATTCCCGTCGTCATTGCTGTGGCCGTAAAAAACTCAGGGTCTCTTAGCAAATTGCGAAGCGGTAAACAAAAAAGCTGTTTAAATAAGGAGCAGCGGTGGACTCAAAACAACGGCAAGGCCACAAAACAAGAATATTATTTTTTTAAAAGAAGAAAAATAGACGTGCTGCTCGTGCGGGGCGCTTTTTTTTTTCGTTATAAGCAACTGGTTTCGTAAAACGTAAACAAGTAAAAATTAGCGCTAGGAAAGAACGACGTTTCGGTGACATCGTGACACCATTTTCAAGTTAAAATGCATTAAAATAAACCGTCAGAAAATTCTCTCAAGATTAACATACTTCTTAATTAAATATACCGAATGTCACGCATTTTGTTTTGCTTCATTGAGTCCGACTGGACATTGAGAGATGGTGTTAATTTTCTAATTAGCAGCATTTCGTGCAATAAACTATCGAACTTATTCATGCACTTCTTGAGAATGGAAAAATATCGGTTAAGGTCCTTCGAGACAACACTGTGTTCCTTAATGAAGTGAAGACTGTTTGGTGTGTTCAGCCGCGAGTTGGTGCAAGAGTGCCTGAGAGTATAACCTTGCATCACACAAGTCACATTGAAATTTACAAACTACACGTTATTGGTTAACAATAGGCGGTTTTTTCTCATGCTCTTTTTCTCTCGCTGGATCTTATCACTCACGAAAACCGACTGAATGACTGTGTGGGACTTCAGGCTCAGGTTTTTCAGTTGTTTGCGGACTAAGTATGCGGAATCCTGGTCTTTGAAGGGCAGGAGTATTCGTGCCGTTGAGTTTTCTTTTGGGGCAGGTATTGGCTGCGGGTCTCCAACTTTAGAGGCAACAAACGACCTGACTTTGGAGTCGATAAGGTGTTGTGGATATTTCAGCAGGGAGAACAAACTGCCCTCAAAAGGTCACATTCTTCAGAAAAATACAACCAACACCACCGGTAGTGGAAGAAAAGACCCGTGTTAGTAGGTTTTATGTAGACTTTGATCTCAATTTGAGGAGCTCTTTTCAGTAGTTGCATTCCAAGAAAGGGAAGCAGGCCATTACTCTCTCCTTCCATGGTGAACTTCACTGATGAGTGGCAGTCGTTGAGAACTTGAAGAAATGTAGCCGCTGATATTGTGTCAAGCATTATAGTTAACGTGTCCTCAAAGTATCTCTTGTAAAATGAAGGCATTTCGCCTTCATGAACCAGTATTTCTTCAGTGAATCTCATGAAGACATGAGCAAGCAATGGCCCGAGTAGTGAACCCATGGCGACGCCATCGGTCTGTTCATAAAGGTGTTCGTTAAACTGAAACAGTTGGTCCTTGGTGGATGCTCTGAGAAGAGCTACAAGGTCCATTCTGTTGAGGCTCAATTGGTGTGTTTCCTGAACCAGTTATTCACAAACGATTTATCGGCGAGCCTGATCTGTATTTTTTTCTCTAAGGACACGTTGGTAAATAGCGAGGGAACATCATGTGACACTAGAATATCACCATCGTTGATCTGATCTATAGTTGACGAAAATTTCGTCCGCAAACGCAAACACGTCATTTATGGTGTACTGGTCATAGGATAAAGTCTGCAATGTCTCCTCTAACCATTTCTCCAATCCATAGTTGTACGTCTGTGTGGTAGATAAGATGGAATGCATAGTTAGGCGTTCTTTGTGGGTCTTGGGCAACCCATACAAGTGTGCTAGCCGGGAGCCTGTGGGTCGCACGGAATCAGCTATCGACGTTCGTATTTACCAACATGCCCTTAGAGGAAACAATACAGATACTCGCTGATAAAGCGTTTGTGAATAACTGGTTCAATGAAACATGTGCACCACTTGAACCTCAGCCGCAGAATGGACCTTGCAGATCTTCTCAAAGCATCCACCAAAGACCAACTGTTTCAGTTGGACAACTTTATGAAGAAACCGATGACGTCGCCATAGGTTCACCACTCGGGCCATTGCTTTCTAATGTCTTCACGGGATCCATTGACTAAAGAAGCTCTGGTTCATGAAGGCAAAATGCCCTTCATGTTACAACACAAAGGTTGACGACACATCAGTTATAATGCCTGACACAACATCAGCGGTTACATTTCATCATGTTCTCAACAACTGCCATTCATCAGTGAAGTTCACCACGAAAATAGAGCTAGAGTAATGGTCTGCTTCCCTTTCTTGGAAAGCAAAAAAATGGAATGCAACTAAGGAAGATGGGAAGGAAAGGGAGAGACCGGTAAGTGAAAGAAAAACGGAAGGCAAGGTTCTGAGCTCCTCAAATTGAAACCAAAGTCTTCAAAAAACCTACGAACAAGGGTCTTTTCTTCCACTACCAGAGCCACGCCGACATGCGATATAAACGAGGACTTTGAAAACCATTTTTGGAATGACCGTGCATATCGCTTATCATCGAATTGGTCTTATTTCTCTGAAAAATGTGACCATTTGAGGGCACTGTTTTCCCGGTTGAAATATCCAAAACACCTTATCAACTCTACAGTCACGTCGTTTCTTGCTTTCAAAGGTGAAGACCAAACCGAGTCCGAATAGTCCTGCCCTTCAAAGACCAAGATTCAGCAGACAGCTTACGGCAAACAGCTGAAAGACCTGAGCCTGAAGACCCACATAGTCATTCAACTTTTTTTGTCAGTAATAAGATCCAGCGATAGGAAAAACCGCCTATTGTTAACCAACAACGTGTAGTTAATGAAATACAATGTGACTTGCGTGATGCACGTTATGTAGGCTGTACTCTGAGGCACTTGCTCCAACGCGCGGCTGAACTCTTCAATTGGCAAACACTTCATTAACGAACACTGTATTGTTCCGAAAAGCCTCAACAGACATTTTTCCGTTCTCAAGAACTTCATAAATAAATTCGATTGTTTAGTGCACGAAATGCTGCTAATGAGTAAAATTAACACCATCTCACAATGTCCAGTCGGACTCAATTCAAGCAAAACTATTTGCGAGACTTTGCATACAGTATTTAATTAAGAAGTATGTTAATCTTGAGCTAATCTTCTGACGGTTTATCTTAATGCATTTGAACTTGAAAGTGGTGTCACGATGTCACCGAAACGTCGTTCTTTCCAATCGCTAATTTTTGCTTGTTATATCTTTTTCGTACTCTAAAAACAGGAAAGGAAATGAGCTTTATTTAAGTGTCTAGTCTTTCAGAGCTGGAGCACTAATTGGGGACAGTATACTGAAATCAACAAATTGATGCAAATCAAATCAGATGTCGGTTTTGTAGGAGAGGAGAAAGTAGAGGACCAACGAACTCAACCTACATAGACAATGACACCAAGTCCGGCTGGGAATCGAGACACATTACTGGGAGACAGATGCTCTCATCACTGCGCCATCCCTGCACCCCAAACAAAGTGTACGCATGAAACAATGGCCCCACCATTCTCTCTTTACTTTCAAATTATTCGTACCAATCCGTTCATATCATAGTTGCCTTTATTGTACAACGTGAGCAAGATAAAATAATTGACTACTTTTGCAGACAACCGTAAGCTTTGGGTACAAACCTGACGCTTTTGAAATTTCCTTTTTTGTGCACTGGCTCAAAAATAGATTCTCATTGATAATCAGTTTTCGTTCGTAACGCTTGTTCTTCTGACCCTACATACAAACCAAGAACGAAGACTCAGAGTTGGGACGACAGAGGGAGTGGGGACGACAGAGGTTTGAAATTAGTAACTCTTACTGGACTTTAATTTCGCTCTAGTAGCCAAACAGTTTTAAGGTCCGCGCTATTCCCATTCGCGAAAACAAGCCAAAAAAATGTCATTATTATTGTAAGTAAAAAGAAGCGTGTAGAGGCCTGCTTGCCGTTGTTAGGACAAAGCCATGAACACGAACGAGTCACGTGGGTGTCAGGTTGTTTAGAAGATGAGGGAGCTGCGACTCGAACCAGTAAAGACCCTTCTTGGACTTTTTTAAAATCTTTATCCCATTGATTCACGCTGATATCCTACTGTTACCGCATCTGCCAAAATTTTCTTGTTTTCATCATTTGGGTAATTTGTTTACTGTGAAAAAATATATGAAACTGATTGAACTAAAATGTAAACATCACACGCCAGTTCAAACGGAACGTGAAAAAAATCAATTTCGTAAAGCAAGCATTGTTGCATAATTCATGCCACTATAAAAAGCCACTTGTTCAATCAATCCTTCAAGGACTAACGTAAAATGCTTGAGCGAGTTAGTTTTTTCGACATTAAATGCAGCCAATGAAAAACATACGCTTTTTGTACTTTCAAAAATATAATTACTGCGAAATATAATCTAATCAACTCGATAGAATTGAACCTTTTTGGCAAGAACTTATTTTCTTCGAAGATCATTTTGGCCCCTGAATTTTCGAACCTAAGCAAATTTCAACTTCATGCGTCCTCTGTAATTACTTTCAACGAATCATATGTTGCTTCAAATGTCAAATGTATTCTCTCAAATGCGTGGGTGTTTGCATATGACTTCTTTCACATGCAAATGTACATGACCATTTGCCTTAAGTTTGAATTCTAATTGAACAGCGCGAAACAAGGAGGTTCGAGTACAGTCCGTGGTACATCAGAATATTTCACACATTGCCAGGATTGGATTAATTTAATTTTTTTATTGGCTTAAGAAATAAAGTTCCATACTTGAAACTTGCACTTTTCTAACTTATCGTTCATTCATTATTTCTATTCCAACCTTTACTTTGTATGTTTTACAATATATACATTTTGTCCGAAATGAAACAGAAATCCTGTTTCGTGTATCAAAAATTCGCGGGACAACGCAACAAACGCATTGAATGTTTTCAGTGCTTGCACTTTCACGTTTCGTTTGAGAATGTCGATCATTTCCATTGACGGTTTCCGTTGCGAAACTCAAAGAGGAAATTGGGTTTCTTTATTTGACACGATTTACTGTCTGTAACTACTAAAGCGTGATACACTGAATCGACCAAACGATTAACTATCAAATAGACTAAAAACTAGCGCAATATGAATGTGGACCAAGATTTTCAGACAAGTCTATTCGCCCACTTTTAGCACTGAAAATAGGTCTTCACTTTCTAATTTAAGACTTAGTAATGGTTAAGATCTCTCCAGTCCAAGCTCGCTTTAATGTCAGTACACTGTTCATCTCTTCCGTACAGTACAAAATTGATCAGACCACAAAAGGAAGTTCGTTCTGCACCTAAGACCCCGTAGAATCCGCGGGAGAACGTGTCACTCCATGTTCAAAAAGCCAACGACATTTCATGATCATTGCTTTAAACTTGGCAATCCAACGCTACTATCCGCGCAATCGACATCTTCGTCATTTTGTAACAATTTTATCACCGCTTCAAACTGTGGACTACATTTCACGTTTGCGCAGAGAGAAATCTTTGTCGAATCGTCGGTTATCGTGGGCATGATAGTGTTTCTTCTTAGACCCTTTTTCTCTTTTTTCCCCCGCCACTTCATAGCCATGGTCCTGGCTTTGACGATAGCTGAAATCGAGTACTTTGACCCTGGACCAGGAGTAAAGGGATTCGAAGTACTCCTGAACTCAACAGGCTCTGTAACCCTCTCAGGGGATTCTAGTCGAGAACGCCACGCGTCAACTTGTTGTTTCAGCCTTTCGTGAGACTCGCCTTGCCGCATCTTACTACTTTCGATAACTCCATCCTTGAAGTCTTTTGGACCTGTTGATTTAGTTTCTTGAGTTGCTAAAAACTTTGGCTTCGTCTTTGGCGTGTAAACAAAACGTTTTGCATTGGGCTGTAATGTGGCGTTCACTTTCTTGGAAAAAACGTGATCGTTTAAGCTTTGGCTATCTCGATTCCATCTCGTTGCTGAGGAAATGGAGTCTACAGTTTTACTTCTCTGTCGTGAACTCTGATTTTCAGCCTTTCTCACGACCCTTTCCGAAAGAAAACCGTATGTGCCATCTTTTGGTCTGGTGGCCGCTTTCCCGGGAGTAATCGAAATTGTCGTGTTGTGTTTTCTAAGCTCCAAAATAGGATCTACATGAACAAATAACCGGTTGTGAGGCATTGCGAAGAAGCACGCACATATCCCTCTATGTTTTTCAGAGGTACGACCTAAAAATCAATAAAGCCAAAATCCACTCCCCCCTATTTTAACAACGTGTCAGGTGTTTGTGATTCTTTGCGATCACCGAAATGGAATACGTTATTATCTCATTACGTATAATGTGGCGAATGAAAGCCAAGCTTTATATTTGCAGTTCAGAGTTAAGTCCTTTATTGTTCACATGGATTGTGTCAACGTTTTTCTTTGCCTTGCGTTAATGTATAAATTAAGTCCATTTGACAACTTGTCACTTTGTTGGTACAACAATGGTCTTAGCGTCAGATTAGCCTCTTAACTCCATTCATATTTTCCTCGCCTATTTGCTTTAGAAAGAAGATTGCCAGTGATTAGCATTTAAATCGGTTCGTATCACACTCCTAGTCAAGGAAAAATAAAATTATTAAATCAGAAGAAACAATTAGAAAAACGGAGAGAGGAAAGGGAGTTGGCAGTGGTTTGTTAATTTCACAAAAGGTATCTTTGAGTGTTTTTATAAATTTGAACTATATGACACTAGATGAAACTATCGGAGCGAATCAAACCCTCAAAAGAAAAATAAGACAAACAAAGCAGGGAAGGCACAGACTTCCTGTTGAAATCGTTTGCGATCGAGTGCTCATAGGACAGTGACTTGGAGCTTGCAACCATTTTTGACCAGAAAGGGGTTCTTTCGCAAAGGTATTGTCAAATAAGCCAATCTGTGAGCGAAATCTCCGAGGACGGCACAGGTACATAAATAGGATTAAATTAAGAAACGACAACGACTACGGCAACGACAACGGCGCAAAACAATAATATCATTGGTTAAATGACCCATATTTTTTCTGTACTCTGCATAACAACGACGTAAAATTTGAGGTTTCGACGACAACGTGATCATCCAATTCACTCTTAAGAAACTTTGCTACATTGTGCGACGTGAACGCGATAGGATAGTTGCGAAAGGATAGTGTAGAGTCATCATCATCATATCTTCATTTACCCTCGGATTTTAGAGTAGCTTGACGTAGCTAGTTGGGAGCTTACGAAACGAGGACGACGACGGCTACGAGGACTTCATTTAAAAGTACGAGTTCGCGTTATTAATATCACTACAAAACTATTTCATGTCCGTTTCGCGTTAAAAATAGTTAGTGACTGTCGACGAATTAAACTGGTATGAGTGGGTTGGAAGCGTAGAGAGAGAACTGAAAATTCCTCGTCATGTGCCAACGTCCTCCACATAACCTTAAATGTGGTCATTTCACGTCGTCATTTAGGAGATGACGGCAAAGAAATGTACCAAAATGTAAAACGCACGTGCAGAGCCATTGTTTTTGCTCACTAAACCTATTATTTTGTAGCGTCGTCGTTGCCGTCGGCGTCGTCGTTTCGTAAGCTCCCTATTATCTCCTAGCATTTACCCTCCTAGCCATGATACACCACCGAGAGCAGACCACAACACCAGCAACTCCTTGCCCTACTCTTTGCCAACAGTTTGTGCGTTCTGTTACGTCTCACAGGGTTATGAAGATTGGAGGGTTGTGAGAGGGGCCTAAGCTTTATCATCCTAATCCGAAAAGACTAGAGAGCCTGACCATTTGCAGATGTCAGGCAGCACTTTCTCCCCAGTTATTTTAAAGACCCCGAGGATTGGTCCGGCCGGAGCCGAACCCACGACCTTCCGCATGACAGCCCGGTGCTCAATCATCTGAGCCACCAGTGCGCGGTAATATTTTGAGGTGACGTTTTCGTCGACGTCGACGTCGCTGTCGTAAATCTTAAAGTCCCAGCTGGTTAAATAACTATTGAATTTACGCGAAAAATAGACACGAGTTGCTAATGCTACCTCCTAGTAATAGACTCGTGCATGTTGGACTGTCCTTCTGGGCCGGTTGTTCTAAAGCCGATTAACTTAATCCAGGATTAGAGTAAACTTTTGCTTCAAGTTTTAACTTTTTGGTGAAACTTTCTTTTGCTTGTTTTTGTTTTTCAAGATTGACTTCTTCTAATATAAAGTTTTTCCGAATATCAGCGATGAACAGCTCTTGGGAGTAGAGAAATAAACTCCTTGGTTAATTTTTAATCTGGGATTAGCGTTAATCGGTTTTTGAACAACCGGGCCCGGCCGTTGCCGACAATTACTCCGTTTGGATTGGATATCTATGCTTAATAATTGGCTTAGAAGTACCCAGCCAATTTTTCACCACCAAAACCAATGTGCCCTTCACGCGCGCATCTTCCGATCGATCGGGTGCTTTGAGTAAGTTACATTAGGGAACAATAGACGGCCCCATAGGCGATAAGCAACCTTCAAATATTTAACTGAAACTTTCGTGTTGGAAAAAAAACCACTTTATTAAGTATAAATAATAAAGATTATTGATATAAAAAATTCAAAAACTAGTTTTCAACCACTTCCTTGATGATGAGTGAAAAAAAACCCTTTTAGTAATAGCGTCTCTAAAATGAACTTTGAGACTAAACAAACCACTTACAACTACTAAAATCACACACTTGGGATATTTAAGTGAAAGGTTGGGGATATTGCGCCCCGGTGTTTGGTAAATTTTAAACATTTCCAAGGCGGCGTTTATTCCAGGGCGGTGTCTATTTCAAGATCATATTTCGTAAATCACTGACAACAATTACATTAAATCATTTGTAAAAATTGTATGAAAAGAAAACATGTTCAAAGTTTTAATGTCTCTCTTTTTTGTTGAGGATGGTGTGAGTTACCGAGTTTTACCGTACTTGTTTTTTTTTAAACTTACTTAAAATCCTCGAATAAGCGCCGCATTTTTCAAATTGGGTGCTGCGCTTGTTGGAAGTCGGCGTTTGAGCGAGTAAATGCAATAGGTGCACTGAAACTAAAAACTTAAAGAGAGGAAGAATTTTTTTGAGCAATAGACAAGTAAAGATCGTGACTATATTCCGAAAGTACGAACGTTTGATAAATCTACTTTGAGCAATGTGGTGGATCTATTGAACCAAAGTCTCTGATGAAATATAAATCTATTCTCCTTTAACCTTAGGATAAACGTTTTATGAAATTGTTAAGCATGTTGACACACATAAGCATTTACACATCTATTAAGCAATATATATTTTTTATAAATCTAATGTCTAATTGGAATGTCAAATTATAGTGACCTAATTCGCAGGCGGACTCTACGATCTTATACAACGATATTGACAGAGTGGTTCTTCGAGAATCACGCAAAATTAGCACTCCCTTAGCATTCTAATCATATTTAACACCTTAGTGTATCACATAATCACACATCACTATAATCACCCGAGAAAGAAAATGTTCCCTTTATTAAGTTTCGAAACGAGGGGAATCAGCGGAAAATGTTCCGTTCTGAAAAAAAATGTTGGATATTCATACTTAAGTACACACACGCACTCATTTTTGCAGAATGTTTGGTCGCCATGTTGAAGCTTTAAAGAAGGGGAGGATGGTTGGGGAAAGAAAGGTCGGTACCAAGAGAAGAAGGGGGTGAGGGGGGGGGGGGGGGGGGTAATGACAAAAGCTAAGAAACCGCTGTCGAGCTTTACCAAGCTAATTTGAGTTCCCTTATCAGAGGCCTCTGTTACCGCGGACCAATGCAAAACCAAATGTCCATTGCTCCTTGTAGAGCATATATATTCCACAAGTGAAAGGAAACTTTCTTTCTGTCCGAATGACCTCAAAATAACATCACGATGTTGACTTTCAAGTTGCTGCTTAACTTCGTTAAAAAAAGTCGTGTAACTATTGTTTGTATGCCTTGGATAAGCGTCTTGTTCTTGCAGCCTCCAAGGCTATTGCTTTTTTACTACTGCAGAACTTTGCATGCTCGCCCTCATCTTGCTCGCGACAATGGTCCCCACAGTAGCCCTGAACGTTACACCTAGGACACCACACATTCGCCGCATTGCCACAACGACAGAAATACTCGCAATTTTCTGCAAGGGTAAAAGAAAAAAGAAAGCACAATTAGTTTAAGGGTAAATGTCGATATTAAGAAGAGGATGTGAAGCCTACTTGTGGCAGAAGGAGTGAACAGCTAGTGCCACCACTTGAGAAATCGTTTTCTCAATCCTTATGTCGTCATTGCCTTTTCTCGTTTAATTGATTTGCATTTCGATTGTCTGGGTTCAGTTCAAATACCATCTGATCGCTAACAGCATCTGCCTTCGGCAAGTGTTCCAAATTTTCCACCGAAAAGTTGCGGGACATTTCCTTACGTTTTACACAAAGTATATTCTTGCCTTTTTGCGTACCACAAAAAGGTTTTTTTTTGCTTTATTCAGAGAGAAATTTCGCTTTCTGGCGAAAAAAGTTTTAGTTTACAAAATACTTAGCGCAATCAATTGCCATATAAGGTCAAACTAAGGTATATGAGCTGATAACCGAGATTAAGTGAACCAATCAGAGCACGAGAAATGCGTAATCCGAGGTTGAAAATTTAATAACAAATGTTGTCCTATGGCCAGCTACTCGCCCCCTTTCAGAAGATTACCTTAATTAATATTGTTGGATTCATTTGAATTGTTACCGACTGCTTATGTCAATATGGCCACACATCACAAGTTTCAATCTTAGAATACCATCTTGAATAAAGGCTATATAATAAAGGTTCTCTACTCTACAATTATGTTTCATCGAAATTAACCCCAAAAAGTGTACTCAAGTACAGTAAACACTCGCATATAAGAACAAGTGGATTAAGAACATCGCGTTGAATTTTGGCCAATAATTAAAGCACCATATCAATAAGAACAAATTCAGCCTGGTAAGTAAAACATGTTCTTAATATAACGGCAAAGGGGATTAGGATTTATGATGAAACAATACAGTACAGCAACTAATATCAAAGTACTATAATGGTGTCCAGGACCATTACAGACTCTTAAATCGACTACAAAAAAAGCATTGTATGTTAATTAAAAATCTGGTAATGTATAATTTGAAGTATTTCTGAAACCACTTTTTAAAACATTTTAAGAACCCTTTCCAGACTGATTTCTAAGCACCCCTTAAATAACTGAAATCAGTGCTCTTATTTGAGGGACTGGTTTACTGTATATCAAGAAAAGAATTCGCGGATAACTGACTCATTCTACAATGGAGAGATGTTGCATCGCTCAATTTGAACTAATTTCCCAGCTTTTTCGTTGAGAAAATGGCGTAGAAAAATAGCAGAGATGGAGCAGTGGACCGTGTTCAAGTACTTAAGGTGATTCCCTGGAAATAAAACTTGTCATAGATTTGCGATAAAACTTCGCACACTGTTGAAAAACGTCAAGGCGATGATAAAAATGATACAAACAAAAAAGGGGAGTCACCGTGCTCGTTTCCATCGTACGACGCTGACGAATGCGGTTATTTAAGCCACTTTGACAATTTCCGCGCGTCCTCAATGTTTCAGAAATTTAGCACGATTCTATAAATGTAATCCCTGATATAATGTAGAACCTGGTGTCATTCTATGGTTAATTCACGTACGTCCCCGAAAAACGTATTTGAATGCCCTTGGGAGTACTTAACTCTCAAAAATAGATTTAACTCGAGTGTGGGCTCCTCGACTCGTACTGGCTCCTTCGGTACAATTTTCTGAAATTGCCAAAAAAACTGGCCATAGATTTTCACTATTTTTTTTTTACTACTCCACGAAGACAGCATTCTCAGCAAAAATATGAAATAAAAAATGCGGGTCACCGAACTCGTTCAGGAAAAAATAGACATTTATTGACGGATTAAGCTTGGCGTAAATGAAAATCTGCCATTAATTCAGGTGCGCGAGTTAATGCGCGCGCAAGGCGCAAGAAATTATGCGCAGTAGGATTGCACAATGCAAAACCAGGGAATCACCTTAAGTGATGGCACTGTTTGTAGATTATGTTTGTTGATTCTCTTCTCCGCTCCAGGAAGTTTTTTCCTCTCATTAGACACTAAGAGTTTGATTTGCTGTGCCCGCTTCTCAGTGACCAAAAGAGCCTCAAGGAAGGAACGCATCGAAGGAAATAATAAATCTTGATCAGAAACTCACCGGCACCATGGAAAACTTTCACATATACTGTTTCCTTGTAAACCCCTGATACAACCAGCTGGCTCTCCGTCCTGGGATCAATAATTTTGAACTTGCGTGACAACAGCAAAAATCGAACTGAGCCGAGATGTGCAGGTAACGCACTACAAATATCCTGACGTAGTTCATCTAAAGTCCCGGATGGATTAACTTTGACCACTCCTGCCATGTGGGCAAGAACTCCGAGCTCCGGATTGGGACGGATAACCTTCACTTTCATGTTAATGCGCTTGATATGCGAATCTGTGGAAAGGAAAATTTCTATTGAGCCTACAAGTAGTGAGAAAAATCTAGAGACCTTCCGACCGATGTTCATTCCTTGAAATAAATTGCCACGGTTGGCGATAGATTCGCCACCCTCTTCTCCATTGTTTATCCAAGTTTTAACCGCGGTCTTGTACATTGCTAGAAGCTTAAATAAGGGAAAGGGGCATATGATAAGTGGAAGATCAGGGAGCGGAGACCTTTAATAATGAATACCAAACAAGGCTGCAAGTAGTAATGATAGTTTTTGTACATCCATGAAGACTTTCTAACTCCTAGATAAGTGAATTAGGCAGGAAAAAATAACATTACAAGCAAGTATAATTCAAACAAAATAAATCCCACACAACTGCATAATCATATTCTACATAATATAAGTATGCGATTCCGAAATTTATCCCACATAGCAATTCTCGTGCCGGCATTTAGCCTCAGCGGCTAACCTGAACTGTAGTCGTCCCTGGACAGTGTATCGTACGTGCAAACTGTGCTACCATTTGCTAACTTTATTATTGCCTTTTCTGTCCGACTAGTTGGGTGATACTAAAACAATTAGACCTTTCGCCCTTAAGGGCCCATGGGTCAATAGCCCATTCGGCTTCGCCTCATGGGCTATTGACCCATAGCCCTTGCGGGCTACGGATGTAATTGTTAATTATAGATGGAGTTAAGCGCGTCCTGGAAGGACTGAGGGATAAGATAGCCTGTTGTAGATTTATTTTAAGCCTAGAAGGTACACGTAATAAGACATTTATCGCATCAACATTGAATCTGTCATTAGGACGCTGTAGCCTGCGTAGCTGGCGATATTATTGGCGCGAGAGGCTAATTAACCAGCGGCGAAGCCGCGCGGAGAATGGGGAAGGGCGCTGTGAAATAAGTATTTCGCAGCACCCCTCCCCATTCTCCGCGCAGTTTATGCCTCTCGCGCCAACAATAGGGAATAGGGAATTTAAGATCTACAACGGCGACGGTCGACGAAAACGTCACCTCAAAATATAACTCTCCTTTATCATAAGTCTTTCGCGATTATTCAGTCTCTTTCACGTCCTACAATGTGGGCGAAGTATCCTAAAAATAAATTGGTACGAGCGTTTTCAGAGTTAAAATAGAGAATGAAAGATTCTCTGTTGCATGCTCACGTTGTCGTCAAAACTTCAAATTTGGTGATTTCACGTCGTCGTTATGCAGAGGACCGCTAAGATACTTGCTAAAATCCGTGCTGCACGTGCAGCACGATTATTTATGCTCTTTTAACCAATGATATTATTGCTTTGTAGCGTTGTCGTAGTCGTACCCGTCGTCGTTTCTTAAATTCCCTAATTTAAGATCTACGACGGCGACGGTCGACGAAAACGTCACCTCAAAATATAACTTGGCTCTATCGTAAGTCTTTCGCGATTATTCAGTCTAGTTCGCGTTGTACTATGTGGGCAAAGTATCCTAAAAATAAATTGGTAGGAGCGGTTTCAGAGTGAAAACAGAGAATGAAAGATTCTCTGTTGCTTGCTTACGTTGTCCTCAAAACCTCAAATTTGGTGATTTCACGCCGTCGTTATGCAGAGGACCGCAAAGATACTTGCTAAACAGCACGATTATTTATGCTCTTTTAACCAATGATATTATTGTTTTGTGCCGTTGTCGTAGTCGTAGCCGTCGTCGTTTCTTAAATTCCCTAATACCGCCAGCTACGCAGGCTAAGGACACTGAAGCAAGCAATGTTTTTGAGACACGGAAGGAACCGGAAGTGAACATTTCGCAAGCCTGAACAGCGGTCTTTCCCAGACTTTCAAAGTCTAATCGTCTCTACTAGTGAAATGATACTTAACACTATAAATGTAGTAGTGTGAAGACAAGTTACATAGAAAAACAGCTCACTTCCGGTTACCGGGTATGACTTAAAAACGTTGCGTGCATAAACTCCCTGTTAGCGAGCTTACGCAACAGGACGGCTGGAAGACTCAGGACGGCAGAATGGCGAAACTATGTCGCGCGAGACTGTGCATTCCCGATCTTACGCGACATTTTTTCGTCATTCTGCCGTCCTGAGTCTTCCAGCCGTCCTGTTGCATAAGCTCCCTATTAACTTACCAAGGGCTGTTAAGGCACCAGGCATATCCGCAATATGTTGCTCTTGATCAAAAGATGATCCCCTCCTTCGTAGTTCTGCGTCTTGTCTGATCCCTTCCTGTATTCCATCGTCCTCAAGATGCGGCCTTAGTCCAGATAGAGACAGCACTGGGCTTTGAACTCGGGACCCAGAAGAGGTCACACGAGGAGAGGAGGAGGAAGTTCCCAATGATGTGACAGAACTTTGTGATTGTGCAAGAGGACTTGGAGTACGCCTTCTGTACGAATCCTTGGGAAATGCTAAAACGGTTTTCGGCAGGTCAGCTGGATCCTGCATCGACTCTACTGGTGCCTGTAATAATTAAATCACAAGGAAAATGATATTTTCATAGTTGCCTAGTGTTAAGACAATCTCATATCCAACGCGCGCAAATGAAATAATTGTTATTGTATAAGTAATAGGGACTTTAAGGTCTACGACGCGGTGGTAAACGATAAAGCCACAAAACAACAATAGGGCCATTTATACGGAAGAAAATAAGACGCGTCTTCGCTTTTTTTCTCCAGTATAAATGGCCCTAATAGGGAGTTTAAGCAAAGACGACGGCTACGGCAACGAAAACGGAGTCCAAAATATAACTTAGCGCTATCGCAAGTATTTCGCGATTTTTCCGTCTTGTTCACCTTGTATAATACAGACGAACTATCCTGTAACTGGATGGGTACGAACGGTTTCAAAGTCAAAACAGGAAATGACTTTTTCATTGTTATATGCTCACGTTGTCGTCAAAACCTAAAATTTGGTGATTTCACGTTGTTGCTTCGTGGAGTACGGCAGAGAAATGCACGGAAATTCGTGCTGCACGTGCAGCACGAGCATTTTTCTTTTTTTAAACCAATAATATTCTTGCTTTGTGGCGTTGCCGAGCGCGTAGCCGTACTCGTCGTCTTTTCTTAAACTCCCTAATATCATTGGTTAAAGGAGGCAAAATAATCGTGCTGCACGTGCGGCAAGTATTTTAGCACATATTCGTGCGGTACTCTGCACAGCAACAACGTGAAATCAACAAATTTGAGGTTTTTGACGACAACGCGAGCGTCAAAATGTGAACCTTTCATTCTCTATTTTTACTCTGAAACCAATCGTACCAATTTTTTTTAGGGTACCTCGCCCACATTGTAGGACATGAAAGAGACGGACTAAGCGCGAAAGACATACGACAGTGCAAAGTTATATTTTGAGGTGACGTTTTCGTAGACGTCACCCTCGTAGATCTTGAAGTCCCTACTATGTTACCTGGACATCCAAGATTTGCTCGTCTTCTTCCTCTTCAAACGCTGGCTCAACAATATCCGAGAATGGCAGGGGCGTTGGTCGTTTAAACTGAGGTGAGTCTGCATCCCAACGTGGTACCGAGGCCATGTATTTCGACTCGTGCTCCAAATGCTCTCTTCCTTTCTCGCTCTCGACAGACGTGTCTGGAGTACCCGGCGGCGACGGGATGACTTTTACGCGGACACTTCGTTTTCGCCGACAAACAATGTAAACGATGATCACAGCGATAAGAATCACGACAAAAGCGGCCACACAAGCGACAACGATGATCACAACAGACATTCGGTTTTGATCTTGTGGCGTGGCCACCGGTTCTTTGAAAAAAACCTGTCCGTCGATCTGCATACGTGGTAATGTTGTGATTGTTTCACCATTGAAATCGAGAGTCATTCCTTTGACGACATCGTCCCACACTTTAGCGACCGTCGCGTTCCGCTTCGATTCTGGCACTGTCATGTTAAATGAAGCCATAATGCTTCCCTTGCTGACCTTACAATCGCTTATGATTGCCTCCGGGTAATATCCTGAAAGAGTGTCAACGCAATGCTTTTCAAATTCCTCTTCCTTGCCTTTCACGATTGTGTCGTAATCTCCTGCAAAGGTAATCATCATGTTCATTGTGACAAGAGGGTCGTGACACCTTTCTGTCGACTCCAACAAATGCAGTTTGCGCTGTGGCGTAAATCCCTTACTCGCCTGATTACTGATCCAGGATGCATCTAATTCACCGGTAGACATTAAATCGGAAGCCATGAACATTGAAGCAACGTACTTCTGTCCTTTTAAGAACACATACTGAACGATCGACACGCCGATTTCGCTTGCTTCTAACGCTGAATTGTCAGCGGCAATGAGAAACTTTTCATTTTGATAGTCAGCTTTAATTAACCCTTCTACCGGCGAGCTGCCTTCTACGTTTATTTTAGTGCCCAAGATAAAAATGGTTTGGATTAACGTCTGGGCAATATCTTCTGAGGAATGAGAGAAAAGAAAATATGCTTCTGCTTGTGAAGGCAAAGTTGCTGTCCCATCCTTGTTTGCTAGTTTAACTGCCAGCTGTAAACCACATTTGTCTGAAGAACTCTCTTCGTGATTTGGAAGCTGGTAGTTCAGTGATGTGACAAATTTAGCCTTTTCCAGATAGATGAATGATAAGAAAACGGCATCGTCGTCTTCTACCAATTCGTTCCAGTTGACATCCATAGCCGATTTCTGAGAAGAAGACACAGCCTTCATCTCCGTTCCACGACTGTCTGTGAATTCGGTCTTTGAAGAAGCAGTGTAAGCAATAATAAACGCAACATCGACGATGTCGAAAGAGCAATCTAAGTCGATATCACCTAAAACAACATTTGAGCAAGATGTTACTAACTTGGTGGGCACAGATCTAAGTTCTTTATCAACTGTTCTGGAAAAAGAAAGATTGACTCGAGGGACGCCGCTCCTTAGAGATGTGAAAAAAGCCTCGGCGATGGTATCTGAGAGTGCCTTGGACTCTTGTAGAGGCCCGAAGATGTTGAGCATGTTTCCAGAAACTGAATATGGAAGGTCAGTTACGACGTTATCCAGGCGAAGATCGCTGGTGCTAAAAGAGATTTTTACGTGCACAGCTAAGATGCCAAGTGCTCCTGCGTTAATCCTGATCGGCATTCTCCAAATGTCATTTGCGATAAGCGAAGGAATAGCCGATCCTTCGCTGGCACCGATATCCACTTCGCCGATACCAGGGAGCAGGTTGCAGTAGAACGCAATCGTGGCTGTCACACTTGTATTCGACAGAGCCGTTGCAGTGATGGTTACAATGGAGCGGCTGTCTGACAACAGAGTCACAACACCAGAATTTAAATCCACCGATGCTGCCGCGACGTCGCTGGATCTAAAAGTAAGCAAACCACTGTACATTGTAAAGTTGTCAAGCAGATGGATCGAGCCGTCTGACATTTTCAGCTCGGCAAACGGTAACGCCGTTGTAACCCCTGAAAAACCGCTCAAGGTCGCGTTCACTTGCTTCAAACCAAATCGTGTTATTCCAACTATTTCGAGGATTGATGAGGACAACGCCAGATTGACATTAGCTGAAAGACTCTGAGCAAAGGTTACTTGTAGAGAAACAATGCCGCTTAATCCATGACCAGAGATCGAGAAAAGATTTTGTGGACTAGGCCCAAATGCAAACGAACCTCCAAATTGCTGCGCGTTTGCAAAGGCGAACGTAGTATTGATCAAATTGGAGACATCTACCTGGTCTCCATTTGTCAAGTCGAGAAGCACCGTAACTAACACTCTCTGATAAATACCAGGGATGATCTGTTTGAGTTCACTGACCTCCGATGCTCCCGGAATTTCCGGGTAAAGCAGAGCTTTTGCACTAAAGGATCTATCGCCAACTACGGTGACATTGACCTCTAATGTCTGGACATTAGTCACATGAACAAGCAATTCACCAAATCCGGCCATACCATCGCTATTAGCGACTACAAAGGGCGTGCCGTCAATCGTGATGACACGAAAGAGGTTGTTGGATTTTGAAACGTCATCCAGAGTGTAGCGATGTGACTCTGCAGTTATCAATACCGAGCTTCCGTTTTTGTACACCAAACGTATTTCCAAAGCAGATTTGTGGGGAAGGCCAGCCACACCGGCGGGATTGGCTGGGGATGCAATGTACGCGTTTATTATCTTTGCCTCTGCTGTGTAATCTACACTGTCCTGTATATCAACGACACGAATCTGCAGAGTGGCGGTGACTTGTCTTCTGTTGTGAATTTCAGAGCTACTGTCAGATACATTGATTACCAAATTGTGTTGACTGATTGTCTCGAAGTCCAACGCCTTTGCTAATGTGATGACACCTGGAATAATATCAATTTGTTTATCAACCTCTAGTATAATTGCTTAGGTGATTGATAAAGACGAACGCGTTCTGTTTTGTATGGCTTAACACAATCACCCCGCACGGCGTGCGGCTTCGTTCCCAGGGTCTCGCTTCTGCCCTTCCCTTCCCTTCTCCCAAACATGATCTCTTCTCTAAATTAACGATCATCGTTAATTAGTAATTTGCATTGAGTTTACTATCATCGTTAATTTTGGACACTGTGTCCCAGGACTTGTGGTAGCAGAGAAAATAAGGCAAATTAAAAAGTCATATCCGTGGACTGGGATTTGAACCTACAGTTTTTACCCTATGGGAATCGCTTCTTTCCGCTTCACCACTGAACTGAGGATCAAGACAAAGCGTTCTCTCTTTTTTTTTTTTTTGAAGATTTATTTAAGCCCCCCGTAGAATATCACAGCTCAAGAGTAGTTTGGCCTAAGCTTTGATTTGAAAATGTTTAGCTTTGGCGTGAAGTTTAGTAATCGACCTTTTGCAGTGTTAGATATTGTTTGTTGCCGAGTGACAATACAGCATTATCAAATACGTATTCTCGGTTTTCACATGACGTCACGGCCGCCCTGTTGGAGCCCATAAACAAAGAAACGGCGGCCATGTTGGAGCCCCGACCAAATCCTCCGGGAATTTAACTCTATTATTATGCAAATTCAGAGGTGGAGAATGGGTTGCTTTTCCCTTGCTCCAAGGGAAGGGGAGAAGAGAGACCCTGGGAACGAGGTTGCGTGAAGTGACCACTACACCACTGCACTGAATCCCTAATCTACAAAATGGCAACCACTCCATACGTTGCCTGGAATCAAGAGAAAACAAAAAGGGAGAAACGAAGAAAAGCAGATATTACCGGAGCTTGTGAATTTAACAAAAGTTATTTCTAGAAACGGAAGTCTGTCTCCTTTAACATCCGTAAGGACATGACATCGCATTAACTCTTCGAAGGGAAACAAAATCATATTGCGAGATGGGATTGCGGAATTTTCAATTGAATGAAGAGTCCACCACCCAAGAGTAAGATTTACCAGGATTTACCTAAGTTGACCCAGTGCCCACCAGGGTCAGAAAAGTGTCTATTTTAAACAAGGTTTTGAAGGAAAATAAACAATAGACCTAATCGGCTAACTCAATGTTGTACCCAATTCAAACCGGCCCTTTGCGAATATAGCGTTTTGTTCCAGGTATTTCCATATCATTTAAATGTTAATATTACATTCAAACCCAAATGCAATACAAAAAGAATCTTAACCCCGGGAGATTTGAATTGGGTACAACATTGAGTTAGTCGACTTGGTCTATTGTTTATTGTCCCACAAATCTTGGTTTTTAAATAGGCTTTTCTTGGGTAATGGATTCTTGATTGAATTTAATTTCTTCTTTTCAACTTCCTATATTATCTTATGTCAATTTCACGACCTACCTGTGGTACTGTTAATGGTAAAAACCCCTAAACTGTTCCCAGCAGTGATTGAGTAAGACAAAATCCCATCTTCTCCAAAGTCATCGTCAGTGGCGTTGACATCAAACACAACGGATGCTAAGCTCGTGTTTTCGCTCAGCTCTATGACTTGATTGTCACTGTGTTGCAATACAGGTGAGAATTCATTGACACTTTGAACAGTGATTGTGACCGGGACAGAGTTGTTTAGGGGGATTGGGGAGCCACGATCCGTGACAAATATGTCCAAGTTGTAAGTATGGTCTGCGCTGTGGTTCTGAGTCTCTAAATCCAGGCTCTTGGCCGCGCGAATAATGCCTTGGATTGACTCGATGCTAAAGAGGCCTCTCTCATTGCCGCTAGTTATGGAATACACAAGGTCACCGTTTGTTCCCAGATCAGGATCAGTGGCCGCAACAGTGAAGACTTCGCCGCCGGTTGGCACGTTTTCGTTGACGATTGTAGAATAACGATTGTTAGAAAAGCTGGGCGGATTGTCGTTTACATCAGTCAAGCTCAAATGCACAGTTGTTGTTCCAGTTTTCTTAACCGAACTCGATTGGTCTTCCGCTTGGACCACAAGGTCAAATATGCCCTGCGACTCACGATCCAAGGTTTCAAGAGTAGTTATTTCACCGGTGATGGGGTTTATAAAGAACATTAGGCCATCATTCCCGCCAATGATACTGTATCTTATTTCCCCGTCTGATCCAAAGTCAGCATCACTTGCATTAGCACGGTAAATAAAGCTTCCTTCAGCAATGTCTTCACGGACTGTAACTGACACATCTGCAGCCGGAAAACTTGGCGCGAATTCATTGCGGAGAAGAACATGAACCAACAGGGTGGTGTTAGAGTAAAGCATAGGTGTTCCGGAATCTTTTGCAATCACTAGTAATGAATTCGTCCAAGTGGTAATCTGCCTTTTGTCCATGTCAAGTGACGCTAAAAAAGAAATTAAAATGCCTGGTTAGTGAAAAGAAAGATATAATGGTGTCTTTAGCGTTGAGGTTCCTTAAGGAACTTGAGTTCAACCATTAACAGCTGTTTAATAGCGTATTTGTGGGAGTGCGCTCGACTCCGGATCGAGTGGTCCGGTTTCGGGTCCTGGCCGGGGACATTGTGTTGTGTTCTTGGGCAAGACACTTTACTCTCACGGTGCCTCTCTCCACCCAGGTGTATAAATGGGTACCGGCGAAATGCTGGGGGTAACCCTGTGATGGACTAGCATCCCATCCAGGGGGGAGTAGCAATGAAACCGGGGATAAGCGCCGGCCTGATGGACCTTCTGGCTCGTAAGCAGAGACTTTACTTTACTTTACTAATAGTGTATTTAAAATCACGAATTTAGTAACGAAGCCTGGTTGGAGCCGACCTCTTTTAATCAGACCTTTTTAGTTGTCCTGTATACAAGCCGCAAACTTGTGGGCATTAGAAAATATTATTTCTATAAAAAAAAAAAAACAAAACAAAAAACCACAGGCCTAAACTAGGTAACCTTCATAATCACCGTCATGTAAAAAGTAGGTAAGGCATTTAATAACTTTAAGTGGTGAATAGGTACATAGTAACTTGATGAGAGACCACAGCAGTACTAGTGTTATGTACACAACTTAACCAAAAACATGTTCGAGTCAGTTGTTAGAGCCCCGGCTCAACAACTTCACTCGCGTTTTGCCTTTCGTGCAGTTTTATTTTCTCTTTTCCTTTGCCATTCCTTATTTTCGCACAGCTCTCCCTTTCCCTAATCACGCTCTCTTACCGTTAACGATGAGTTCACCAGTAGATGAATTAAGACGCCAGAACTCGCTTGAATCGCTTGACACCATCGAATAAGATATCAGTCCGTTTAATCCGCTATCAGGGTCCGTAGCTAAAAACGTGAAAACGCTTGAGCCAAGCGCCGCGTCTTCCCCAACGTTCACAGAGTACTGGGATTGAGAGAATGTAGGGACATTGTCATTCATATCCAGAACAGTCACGTGTAAGGAGAAGACCGCGTACTTCACGTTTCCCTCGGGATCATTATCACGTGCGTGGATTATCAACGTGTAAGATGGACTGGTCTCGTAGTCGAGCGTGGATACCAGTCTTAATTCACCACTGGAAGTATTGATCATGAATTTGCCCTCGCTGTTACCTGCAAATATAGGAAATGCAACGTTCCTGTTATTCAATGTCTGTCAATCCGTTAGCTCCGAAGTTGGTACCAGAGGAAGCAGAAGATGCGTTCTTTTACGAATATTCAGTAAAGCGATGGCTAGACGAATCAAGGACATTTTGAAACAAACGAAGGCGCCTCTTTGGATAAAGATGCGCGCCTACGGCCACGCGTTCTTCTCAATTTCAGCGTAATGACTTCTGGTTCCATAAAAACTCAAACATGATTGGAAATAGAACGCAAAGTCCGGTGACAAACATGAGGGTAATCAAGCGCAAAACTGAAGCAAAATTTTTAGTGACTTAACGTTTCGTATGTCTCAAGATACATTTAAAATTACTCAAATTCACAAAATTCACAAGCTACTAAAATTACTGTTGTATATTTAAAAAATTTAAGCTACCGGTTACTTCTGAAGATGTATCATGTTGAGACATACGAAACGTTAAGTCACTAAAAAATTTATTTCAGTTATGCGCTTGTCTAGCCTCATGTTTGTCACCGCAGTTTACGTTCTATTTCTAATCAAGCTTCGTTGCCCAAAGACGAAAAGTATCTACTACTCAAACATGGTTCTTGGAATAACTTTGAGAACACCCGGAATTAGTCATGACGTTTGCAGATACCTTGGAAAGATTGAAGAACTTCAGACACGACAGGGTGCACTTCTAAGTTGTCTTTACAAAGCACAATCCCTGAGCTCATACATTTTAAACAAAACCGTAAACAGGAAACCCAGAGGGATTTAACTTGAACGGCCACACGTAACTTTACCCTGCAAACATCATCTTTTGGAGGAGAAAAATGGGAAGAAAAAGAGAGATGGACAGCTTGCTCAAAAAATAGTGACTAAAAGGCTTCGAAAAAGACAAAGCCGCGTATCAAATAGCAACATGTACAGTACCTGAGTCAATGACATAAGAAATTCTTCCTTGGTCACCAAAGTCTTCGTCTGTAGCATTAACTTGTACCACAAGGACACCATCACCAACACCCGCGTTCTCAGCAAAACTAAAGTTAAACGAGGCTTCGTGAAGAAACTGAGGTGTGAATTCATTGGCGGGAGTAATGCTTATATTAAGTATAACGCTGGAATTAAGACTCTGTGGAGTTCCGAGGTCTTGCACAAAAATCACCAGGGAATGAGTGAGGACAGGCATGGATTCCTGTTCAAGATCACAAGACTTGTTCACTTTGACATCTCCCGTTACACTGTCGACAACGAACAGCTCGGCTTCGTTTCCGCTCAGAATCGAATAGCGAAGCTCACTGTTAAGACCCTCATCTGGGTCAGTAGCTTGAAGCGTGAAAACGACGTCACCAACACTGGCAGTCTCCGAAAAGGTAGCGGCGATTGATGGAGTGTTAAATGAAGGAGCATTGTCATTTATGTCGGAGATGATAACCTCGACTGTGCCGTCTGCATAGCGTACTTTCTCTGGCACGGCGCCGTCTGAAGCGCGTACCGTTAACGTAAAAACGGCAATTGTTTCACGGTCAAGCTCTCCTAAAGTTGTAATATTTCCCGATACGGAATCTACCTCAAACTTGTTCCCAGTGTTCCCAGCAACTATGGAGTAGTAAACGTCGCCTTGGGAACCCGAGTCTCGATCAGTTGCCGTTACCGTGGTTACAAATACGCCAATAAGAGCATCCTCGGATAGGGTAGCGTTGTAAAATCCATGTGGAGGCTCAAACACCGGTGAATAGTCATTGACATACTTGACTTCAAACGGCTGCGAGTTTACCTGTAGAGTAAAAGAATTTAAGGGTTAGGAATCAGACATCGCTTTTCCAGTTGCTATGCCCAGCTTTTTACCGAGGCCCCGCCAGTCAATTCGCATCCGTGACGTCATTGGGTTGAATAGTATCATCGCTTCAACAATGAGACCCGAATCTCCATGAAAATCGGAGGCGTAGTAACTGCAATAGATAAAGACATATGTAGAACGGACAAACAAGGAAAAGGAATGCGGTTGCAACGATATTTGGAGTATCTGATTTTCTTTCAGGTTCTTTCTTGGACAACGAAAAGGTAAGCCCTCGTTATTTTGAATATGTGATGACAATCACACCGCTGCGTGTGTCTCTTTAAATACGTGATGAACTATGAAGACAAACGAATATTAGTGGGGTATGTCACTTGATTCCAAACCCTAACCCCAACCCCAACCCCAACCCCAACCCCCAACCCCCAACCCCCAACCCCAACCCCAACCCCCAAATCCAACCCCAACCCCAACCCCAACCCTAGCCCTTCCGTGCTCTTGTTCTAAAGGTGACTTCAAAGTAACTTTTGTTGGTTATACAAGAAGAAAAACTCGAACAAGACATATTTTTACATATACATTTACATTTTTACATTTTACATATTTCAACATCTTAATTAAATGACTAAGTGTTTGTAATTGTATGCTCCATTACCAACTTGTAAGTTCAAACTGTTTTTAATTTGTAAATTTTTGTTCATTACCTTATACTTCAACACGTAAAATAACTAAATGTTTGTAATAATTGTATTCTCCGTTGCCAACTTGCATGTCAACGAAAGATAGATTCTTTTACTTGGGGAGGCCTAATTTACATAAGCTTAGTAGTTTCTTTTAAGCCTCCTTGCCACCAATGTAATTCAATAATTTTCCTCTCCATCTTCTCTTTTTTGATTGTTCATATTTGTATTTTAATTTCTTTTTTCTGTGGCAAATAAAAAAAAATGTATATGGAGCCCATGACATTCCAATTACTAGTTCGAATGCTCTACCAATGAGCTAGAGAAGACTCGTGGATTCTTAGGCAATTTAACTTCGTTCACGTGACCCCGGGCAGAAAACTTACCATCTCTCTTAATAGGAAGTTTAAGCAAAGACGACGGGTACGGCAACGACAACGTCACAAAGCAAGAATATTATTGGTTGAAAAAGGAAAAATACTCGTGCTACACGTGCAGCACGAATTTCTGTGCATTTCTTTGCCGTACTCCACAAAACAACAACGTGAAATCCTCAAATTTTAGGTTTTGACGACAATGGTCGGGGTCACACTTGAGAGGAAGGCAGTGCAACAGTGGTGTTGACACAACTCTACTGTCAATTCTCTGGTGTTTTGAATCCCTAGGAGAACAATGAACAATAGAACTTGATGTAGCACTGATGTGAACTCCCTAATGCGACCGGAACCAATATAAGCATGCAAATGATGAATCATTCATCTTCTATTTTTACTTTAAAACCTTTCGGACCCATCCAGTTACAAGATGGTCCGCCCGTATTGTACAAGGTGAACAAGACGGAATAATCGCACGAAATACTTGCGGGTGCTAAGTTATATTTTGGAATGATGTTTTCGTTGACGTTGCAGCCGATGTCCTTGCTTACACTCCCTAATATCATAACGAAGGATACATTACTACATTTTTTTGGGTGGCATTTAATTTGCTTTAACAATATTAGGTGAACCTTAAGATACCTACCGTATGTCCATAACTGGACTGGAAGGCAAGTTCATAACCAGTACCATAGTAAGAGATAGACAGGTTGCTAAACTCCGCTCTTTCGTCAATAACTGTCTCATTTAACACTCCATTCAATGTTCCATTTAAAGCCGAAGGCTTGAGCGAAACTGCAATCGACCAATCACCTTTGAGCGGATCTCCGCGCAGCCGCGTTGCAACATCTCGTACTTCCACAACGGGAGCAACACCGAAGATCTCTGATTGGTTGGCATTTCCAGGCTGTGTTATTACTTGGAGGTAGAATTCCCGCGAAGAGACGTTGAAAGCATCCGATGTTTCCGACAAACCAGAATATGAAGAGGACGGTTCAGTGATGACAGCAAATTCGATCCGATATCCTTGGGCGACATCGTAGAAGTTTAAGTCAAGAAATTCTACCCTCCCCAACGTTGGTACGGATATCAATGTGGTACCGTTTAACACAGAGTTGCTTACTCCAACCATAGTCGCATTAATTTGCCAAGTTCTCCCCCTCCAGCCTATGTTGTCGACTAAAGCGTCTGGAAACACAGTTCTTATCTCCAGGATGGGCTGACTACCGCAGATCACCGTATCATTGCAGTCACCAGGCTGTTGAGCCATCTTAAGGTAAAACAATCTTTCTGAAACATTGAACGATGAAGAGTTGACGCTAAAAGCGTAACTAGACGGGGGTAATGTTGCCGCTTCCAACTCGAGGATGTAGTTTTCGCCAGAGATGTCAACGCTGAGATTTGTGAACTGTGCAACACCTGGGATAAATATAAAATTTCTATCAAATACGTAATATTCTCGAAAGGCTCATGTGTGCAGCAAAAAATTAATGAAAGTTGATCTCGAAGCGAGTGAGAATCTACCACAATTTATGGCCCACCATTAATTTTTACGCGATTTTATTGGGTTCTTCACGTCAAGTAGTGTAAATTCAAGCAATAATCCCCGTCTGCGTCGATACTTGTCCTCCGAAAAGCCATCACGAGAGTCTTGACCATTGCTCATGGAAGAAAAACAACCTCCTTTGTAGATTCTAATGATAGTAATATTAAAAAGCTGATTGCAAATGCTGTTCCGGAAAGTACAAAAAAGTCAACAAAAATATGCTCTCAATATTTTTACACCAAATGAAAATTTAATGGGAGGGTTATAAAATAAATAAATAAATAAGCCCCTTTACGGCTGGCTGGTATGTTGACTGACAATGTCCTTGGCTGAGAGATTGCTTTCAAAATTTCATGTTTGCCTTCGAGCCCTAACATTCGTTTTTCTTTCAGCCGCCGACATTATCAACCAATACCAGCCGCCTAAAGGGGTTTAGATGCCGTTCGTTCTAATCAACTCAAATCATGAGCCAAAGAACCCGTTAACGTTGGCATAGCAGTCTGACTCATTGTAACGGTTAGTGTAAAATATCGTTTCCTTAAAGTATCGCATATTGGTTGGGTTCCTTCAACTATAGTTGGTGATTAGCGACTTTCTGCTCCAGTTCTGCTCTTGTGGTTACGGCTAATTTTTTTTAGGCACTTCTATTGCTAACTGTGAGCCAGGGCGTGGCCATTGCAAAGGCCCTGCCGATTGTTTCATATAAACAATGGACTCCACTAAACATACAACAGAACGATGGACCTTAACACTAAACATAACAATTGGGCGTCTTATATCGATCCAATGAAAGGCGAGCTTGTGGTGACAAGCGTGGCATCTGCCAATCACGATTAACTACCCCTGCAAACATGGTAGTTTGATAACCGATAACATTCGGCACCGAAAATACTTTTCTCTTTTCGGTAGAATTGCATGAGGCACAACTGGTTTCTTACATAGAAACACGTTTACAGATGAAAACAAAGAAGAGATTCAGGGGAGCAAGGGATATTAAATATAAAACGAAAGGGAATGCCACGTATAGCTTAGGTGGATGTTACGTAATGTCATCCTTGTAAGTTTCGTTCACAGCCAACCCAGGTTGAGCACTGATCAGGTTTCGCAGAATCCAACCTTGAAATATGATAGTCGCGCTGCCAACTTGGTGACTCAGCTACGAAGATATGTCCAGGATTGCAAATACTGGGAAGCATGATCAGGTTTCGCAGAAGCAAACCGATTTTGAGCGGCGCCGGGAAGTGTCTTCTTTACCTTATCCTCAACTTACATCATTTGAGTATGGTAATGTCGGTGATGAACAACACTTCCACTAGTGTGTGGATGACAAACGTCACATAGTGTCTCCCTAACTCTGTTCACCATGTAACATGATCAGCTGCGAAAACGCTTACTGACTCAAAAATAACACGAACGTGAACGTTAACTGTATTGTTGTAAAAACGTAGTTGACGTTTTTGTGTCTCAGCGGAACAGCATAGTTGGGGACGTTGATCGAAACTGAGAACGCATTTCATTACTTGCAATCTTGGACATAGAGGCAGCAGCATGAAAAACTCATAAAAGTCACTCCGACTCCAAAAGCCATTTAATCCTAAAAAACTAACTATTCCGACAAAACCTCGTTCGCCAGCTATATTTCCGTTTCTTGCTTTTGGTTTTAAATTGTCGGAGAACCAAAAAATAATCTACCTTTATTTTCTCTAAAAAAATACCTTGTGCAAACTCCACCAGAGTCGTTCCGTTTAGATGACCTTCGTTGTCTTCTGGGTTCGCTATAGAAGCGAAAAATACCCATTTCCGTCCTTTCCACCCGGTGTTGTCTACGATCTCGCTGTTAGCGGCATCTCGGACTTCGATCCTCGGCTGTTTTCCAAAATTAACGGTCTCATTGGCCTCGCCTGGCTGAACCGTTAGAGTAAAGTACAAAATCCTCTCCTTCACTTCAAACACTTGCGAAGTGGCATTGAGATGAGATGCTGCAGGTTTGCTAACGTTAAACAGCAGCTTATAATCACTTGCATTGTGCGTGATGCTGAGATCAGTGAAATTCGCCCAGCCCTCCACAAACGTCACAGACATGTTACCCTCAAGGACAGCCATTGGGTCGCCTGTTCCATTTAATATGCTGGCTGTTACGGTCCAGTTGCTCAAGGAACCATGACCCAGGGTTGTTACTAGTTCACCATCAATATCCACGAGCTTGAGTTTGGGTTGAATAGTGAAGGGAACTGTCTCGTTGCCTCCATTTGGTTCTGTGACGAGCACCAGTCGGTTAGGAATAAGGAAGCTGAACGTGTTACTGGGAGCCTCGGCTTCCTCCTGGGCTTGTAGTTGGTCATAGCGCAAGGTGGAGTTGTCTGTTACATTTGGTCCACCTGCAAGAAAAGATAAGACAAAAAAATGCGCCAATATTACAATTAAGCCACCGATCGATTTAGACAGCCTGTCAATCTTAGCTGTCATTTTTTCAGCTCACAGAGACCATTGACCACATCATAAACCAAATGCATAAATGGCGGCCAAAAAAATATTATTTTCTTTATGTGCTAATTAGAGGCTCACTAGCCTCGTTTGCATGGACAAAGTACAAAAGAAATGTTGCTTGAGAGCAAGGCTAGTGTGCCTAATTAGCACATAAACAAAAGAATACAATTTTGGCCGCCATTTATGCATTCGGTCTATTGACAAATTCAAAAGAAGTGGTTACCAGTTTCATTTGTAGCTCGGACACCGCCAGTTGGGTCCACTGGCTCGGGGAGTGGGTCTGTAATAGACAGCGACACTACTTCCAGTTGTGCTTGTTGTGACAGCTCTCCTGTTTGTACCTTCTCCACCAAGCTATCGCCAACCTGTTTCAATTCCTCTACGGATGAAGTGCTGTTAACACCTGATATCAAATTAAGAATGGCGCTTAGTTCGGCAAAGACAACGGAAAACAAAGAAAATCTGTCATTATGGTAAAGTGAAGAATACAAACCAATGAGAAATTTAACATTTCTTGAATTTTCATGGCTTATTTCATTTTTTTAAGGACGGCGCCTGCTATTGTTATTGCGCATACGTTCTGCGCATCTCGAGATACTCGGATTTCCTATGGGTGGTGCTTATTAATACAGGGATATTTTTTGCGCGGTTTAAAACTATCTGGAGAAAGTAAATCTTACTTAGTACTCTTGGTATCCAAAGAGAAAATATGGGGTAACCATGCATTTTTGAGAGATAATTAAGCTTCAATCCGAGAAAGAACGCCATACATTGCTTTGTATTTTAAAGCTTTTTACAAATATTATTCATCAATTTTCCAATTTTCTTTTTGGATTTCAATAACACTTGTTAAGATCTACATTTTCTGCATAATCATAAACTGGGGCAAAAATACATTTGAATTAGTAGGTACAGTCCTTAATTACATTTGGAGTGTTGAGGAATACCAGAAATATCTCCTGGTCGCTCTTGTAAAATTAGTCTTAATTCTTCTTTTTCAGTTTCCAGGTATGATAATTTCGACGACAATGAAGACAACGATGTTTTATAGAAGAAATTCAAAGTTTGGTAGTAATCTTCAGCATGTGAGGATAAGTTTTCGTTAATCTGAGAGTCCTTAATTCAAGTTTCATTCCTTGGTAACCGGCACGTTTTGGCACTGTGACATATTGAAAGGGTTGGAATAGTGGCACAGTGACTAATGGAAAGATGTAGCATTTCACTTACGTGAATCGGCAGACCAACACTTTCGAAGTAAAGATAAAAAACAAACGATTCACTGATAGAGCAGTTTTCAAATGACTGTCGAAAGTAATTACGCGATTCCAATTGCCACGCTTAGTGATTGGTTTAAAAATCTCGCGCCAGTTTATCAACGCTTTTCGAAAGTTTCATGAAATTGCTACGAATTTTAATTGGTTCATTGCGCTGTTTTCAACTGCCGTGATTGGTCGAAGTAATTAGTTTAGTATTTGTTTTACGGCACTCAATTGATTAAACTCCCATTATTATCAATACACAATGCCAAAGTGACAAACTGCCCTCTGTGAAACGCGCCTTTTGCTAACCAAACGGGAAATGCTCGGGCTGAAAATACACTTGCCGCCCTGATTCTGATTTGCTGAAGAGATGACAAACAACTTCGCTTGGCCAATGAGTTCCTGAGGATACCACCACTTCAATGCCAGCGTTGGCGCGAATTTTTGTGGATGAGCTTTTTTTGCTCCTTTTTTTCTCAATTTTTGCTCTTGTTTAGCTGATCGTATTGTAGCAACAACTTTCTATACCATAGTTTCATGATCACGCTGCATCTGTGTTAAACATTATTTTCTCGTTAGATGAATTCGTACGATTTGGCCTTGTGTATTGATAATAATGATAATCACATCACCGTGGGGGTATATAGTTTATTTTTATCCCTCGTAGTATCATTTGCAGCCTCTCTCCGCTCGGGCCCCAAGTTAAAGCTGTTACGAAGGACACAAAATAAACTATATGCCCTCCAAAGTCATGCGATTGTCCTAATAGCATGAGCCTCCCAACAATACCGACAGCAATATAAATATCTTTAGGGTACCTGCTAACAGATTAAAGAGAGTATCAATTTTTTCTTTTTCTTACCCGTATAGTTGCTAGATGAGTTAGACGACGATACTGAACCGTTTGTAGCCAATGGTGGATCACCTATCTCAATCACCACTTCATATACATCATCACCAGCCGAACGCTTTCGTCGTCGTCGGGAACTGGATTCGCTGACAATATCCACGATTCTGACTCGTGACGGATCAATGTCCAAAAGTTGCACTAAGTTATTTAGCAGGTTCTCTTTGAAAAAGTCATCTATCGTTACAGCTTTCACTCCAATCTGAACCTGCAAACAAATTGGGAAAGACCGTCATTGAAACGAAGAATCTAATCCTGCATTTACAGAATAAAGTGCATTCCGATTGGCGAGAATGCACCGTCTCGGCAATTTCAGTTCTAGCAGTAAAGCGGGACAATTGACGGCGAACCTAGTTTCATGGCCTTCAGTCATAGAGCGCTCGAACTATAGCTAGTATTCGGAATTTCGTAAGTTCGACTCCTGCAAAGGAACACTCGCCAGCATTTTTTTCCGAGTATCCACGAGTCGCCATTGAGAAAATACTATCTTTTCATCATGATATTAAAAGTGCATTATTTGTGTACGCTCATGCCCCCGCGCGCACGTTGAGAGATCCTGTAGCTTTCCAGGCCCGTTTGGTGATTGGAGAACGAAAGAGTAGTATATATATACAACAGAATCAATGCAATTAGTATCACCCAACTAGTGGACTAATGCAAATCCTGCATTTTGATTGGCTACGCTACTAGAGGACTATTAGTAATAGTCCTTGAGTAGCGAAAAGCGTGACGCTTTCTTTCATTTTATTCCCAAATAAATATTTCTTTAACTTGCATTTTCTCACTTTATTATTGCCTTTTCTGTCCGACTAGTTGGGTGATACTAAAACAATTAGACCCTTCGCCCTCAAGGGCCACGGGTCAATAGCCCATTCGGCTTCGCCTCATGGACTATTGACCCGTAGCCCTTGCGGGCTACGGGTCTAATTGTTAATTAGCCATGATAATATAAGAAGCCACTGGTCATGGGGACCAATGAAAATAACAGTCTGAAATAGCTACAGTATTACTCCGCACGTTCTCAACGCTTGGTTTGAGACTTGAGAGGGGTGGATCCAGGAAATCCAGAGAAATGTAGCTCAAGAAAATGCTGCAAGAGCGCACACCCCCCCCCCCCCCCCAACTCCGATTTTCCACAGAGATCGCAAATTTCCTGAGAACGAAAAACAACTCACAGAATTTATGTTGTATTCCGGTAAACGACGTAGGCTATTACAGTACAGTACATACTTAATTGACCGCTCCCGACAGGGACTTTACAGGGATAATGAAACACAATCAACGAAACGACAGAACAAGAACATTAAAAACAACTGTTACTGAAAAATACCATCTTGTCAGAGGCAAACCAGCTAATTACTAACAAGTGCAGCTGAATAGTTGAGCCAGGGACAAGCAGGATCAAATTCAACGAGTGGTCAGAACGGGTCTTGTCCCCACGATGTGCGGATCTCAAGGCCAGCGCCCTAACCACTGCGCCGCACTCCCTTCACTAAATTTCAACTTTACCTACAACCAGTTACCTGGACAACAGGCGGGGTTCGTATCTCTACCGACACTGGTCCACGCAAAATCAAATACAATGTTTGAAGGACTCGGTCAAAGTAATTTGCACCATTATAACTGGTCAGCGGTGGTACAAAGTAGTCAGGATGCGCTCCAGCGGGTGCAGCACGCACTGCGTATCCATTTCCTCCAATTTCACCATTTGTTGGGAAGATAAACACGTCTGTAGATGAATAGTTGCTGTCAGTTATCTAGTTAGATGTAAACGAGCTCTCTCGCATCAAATGGGGATGGTTTTATTTTTTCCACATAAATATTTTTTTGCGTGCTCAGTAACCTGACCTTTAAATTGAATCGAGGCTTTCGATCAACTTGTTTTCGATGCGGACCCCCTCAATTTCTCACATAAATGGAAAGTAATTAGCACAGGAACAACATAATTTACAAACAGGATACAATTAATTCTCTATTGGCCACTTGAGGTTGCGCGAGAGAGAGAAAGAGAGCTTGTTGAATTGCATTGTGGGACTGTTTTGGGGGACGCATTCTCATCATTACGTTCCCTTAGCAACAACTCAAGTTTAAGGAAAGCAATATACCAGGAGCTGAGCTTCCTAAACCACCAGAATATTATACAATGGAAATTTTAAAACGATGGCTCGCTTGCAAAGGTGCAAAATTGTCCGGAAAACGAAACGATTTTATCATAAGGTCAGTGAAATCTTGGTACATACGACCAGTAGTGTAGCAGCTCTCGTAACCCGCTATTGTTTGGTATCGTAAGCAGCTTCTATTGTATTTAAGTCGTTTACTTACTATCAACGTAAGTTATCAAGATTTAACCCGAAGTTCATTGTTATCGTACAAGAAAATACGAAAGTCTGCATAAACAGCATAAACAGTGGCTCGTCCCCAAAACAGTTCCACAATGCAATTGAATAAGACTCTCGAGACTGTCTCCCAGGCAGCCTCAAAGTGGCCAATTGAGAGCAAGCACCACTACCATTATAGGATGGGTCACTTAGCACAAACTGTAAATGTGAATTTGATTCTGAATTATTGAGGGTTAAAAAAGCAAAACTAGCCCACGAGAAGTCATGGTGACTTGATAGCGCGCAACCCAACTGAGGTTTGCGCAATGGTGAGGGAGCTCGTCCTCTTCCAATGTGGCCTGGGTTCGATTCCCGGAAGTGGAGTTTTTTTGTTTTCTACCATTAATTTTGTAGTGTTTCGTATTAGTACAGCACTTGCGCTCGGCTACATTAAGCTTGAGTTTGACGCTTATACGTAAAGGTCAAGTCAAGAAAGAGCATGCGGCAGCTTCCTCTCCTTCCACTCCCAGACTCGATCACACATATGGAGACGATGTGGAGAGAAGAATCTCTTGCGTGGCGAGAAAACTTGTCTTTGCTCTGTGAGCCAATAATTATCTCAACACTAAACTAGCTCACCACCAACCCAGCAAATGGGTCAACTAATGACAGCGGGTTGGCATAGCCAATAACAATAAGGAATTCTTTACTGACATCATTGTTCACATTTTGTGTCACTATAAACATGCGAGTTTCCTCACAGAAGGCATCACGCCATTTTCAAATTGACTTCAAAAGGACGCTTTCCATTTGAAAGAACTGAACGGTCAGACCGCGGATTGGAAGGACTAACTCTGACGCCTCCAAAAAGACCATTTTCGAATTCTCACGGCTGGACTGGACCTAGCATGAAATGGAGGCTAATGCGGGCCAATTAATTTGCCAGTCCAGTCGTGAGAATTCGAAAATGGTCTATTAAGACACTCTGAGGATGATATATACTCCTCCAGAAGAATGCGAGGGATTATCATACAAGTTTTCCTTCAAATTTTTGCATTTTTCTGCATACTGACGGGTCTGGCCGGCCAGTTCTGACAAAAGGAAAGCGCCCTTAGATTCGCGAAAATTTCGTTTCAAAGCATCATTGCTCAGAGATTATCCGGAAGATTGAGTTTAAATTTTCAGGGACAGCTCATCATGCAATGCACTTTCAATATTCAGCACTGAGTGATTAGAAAACGAGAGCGAGTGCTATTGAGGCGAGAAATGTAAACGAAGATTCCCTTGTAAAAAAGACAACCATACGAAGCAAATACAAGCTGATGGCGTCGAGAGCGAGATAACAGATAGGAGCAAGTGAAAATTGTTAAGGGCTTTGCAAATTGAGCGTGAAGCTTCGTTTTCTCTGTTTTCAAGCGCGTTTCTTTGCACTTCAGAGGCTCAGAAATACTATAAAAAGGCTCTACCTACCACAAAGTCTTTACTTACTGTCAACGTAAACATCCCGCCTCTGTGCTCTTTTAAAAAACAACCCGATCCTTATTGCCTCGGTTGAGTCACTGTTCAATAAGTGCAACTTCAGATTGTGTGGCGCGTAAGATGTGAAATACAGCGAGTAATTCGTTCCTGTTGCAACTATTCCATAGAATGTAGATATTCTCTCCTGACAGGTGTACCCTAAACACCAGCCATGATCCTGGGGTCCATTTAGAACATTCACATATCCTGTTGTATATAATATAATGATTTTAATAATGAACATTTTCAGTGGGTGCCGGAAGAAGGAAACATAAAATATTGACCTAAGATCTACGATGGCGACTTCGACGAAAACATCACCTCAAAATGTAACTTTGCGCTATCGTTAATCTTGTATAAGCGTTTATTCCCTCTCATTAAAGTCGCACGAGCTGGGCTAAAACACAGTGGAACACACGTGTTGACACTACTCTTGAGTCAACTCTGGTGTTTTGAATCCCTAGGGTAACACTGAACAATAGAACTTGTTTGAACCGCAACCGTTGTCGGTGCCGCAGCCATCGGTTGCGGTCGGATTAGGGAGTTAAACACAAAGGTAAAATCAAGTTCTATTGTTCAGTGTTCCTCTAGGGAATCAAAACACCGGAGAGTGTTTCACTGAATGTTACACTGTGTTTTTCTCAAGTGTGACCGCAACCGACGTCGTTTCTTAAATTCCGTAAGATGTATATTTAGAACAACTCCTCTCGCCATGTATTGTCAACTTGACCAATCGATGCATAAATTACGTCACGTGTGCATAAGGTATCTCCTGAATTAAGCAACAAAGGTATCTTCTGAATTAAGCAAGAATAATG
Organism: Montipora capitata; assembly: GCA_949126865.1. NCBI lineage: Eukaryota > Metazoa > Cnidaria > Anthozoa > Scleractinia > Acroporidae > Montipora > Montipora capitata. The sequence goes on along the minus strand of OX421452.1, from coordinate 9,258,934 downwards.
ACTCGGTTTGAAAAAACGGTCACTCAAAACTTGTGTAATAGTTGTTCTCTGCTATGATAGTCTCCTGCGACAAATGGCAAGAAAGGAAACAAAATTGAAAAAAAAAATGTAAGGTTATCCTCACCATTTGCAATTAGGGCCACCGGCGAGAGTCGTCGCGTCTCCGTATCAGCATCTAAACTTTCAATAACTAACATGCGGTAATCATCCGAGTTGCACTTGTAGGCGTTCCAATCGGCATACCACGAGCAGATGCTGTGATTTCGTGTACCACGAACAATTCCCTTGTGAGGAGCCACTACCGATATGCTCAAGCGGGTTCCGTCAAATGTAGTCAAGGCCTCTTTCGGGATGCGATAATCTCCTGTAGCGAGGAAACACATAAGCGGCCAATTACAATGTTTTCCCGTCCTCTTCGGTTGTTTCGTTTGGTGGGGTGAGTTGGGGGAAGGATGTTATAACACGGTTTCGAATAGCCCGGAAAGGCATGGAGCGAGCTTTTTGTTGGTTGTCAAGCTAACACGTGCTTTTTGCCAGTGTTTCCTTTGTTGGGTTGAGATGACATTTCTTACCTTTATAATCAAAAACTAGACGCTTCCGTGAAGCGTACACTGGGTTGCCTGTGGTACGTATTACAGAAAAACAGAAGGCACTGAATTGTATGGTATTGAACTGCAGCCTTCCAGTTAATTTTTTCAAGTCGGGGGTCATTAACACCATTTGAGGGGTCACCAAGATGTCGTGCCAGCAGAGGCCCTTTTACTCACACGTTCACACTTTTAATTATTTCGTAACGTCCTGTCCCATTTTAAGGTCTTTTTTAAGCGTTGGTAATAAATTCAGTTTACAGATAACAAAACACTCGTTTCTTCTTTAAATAAATAGTCTGCAAAAAAATGAATTGCAAATTGCTCTGACAAACGTTTTCCTGCATGCCATGCATCTCTTTCAGTTGCACTAAGCAAACGTTTATTGCACACACTAAGATGTTGTTTCCGCTTCATAATTCCTCTTCTTTTCAGTCTAATCTGATGCCAGGTCAAAACATTTTTTGGCTTTACGTTTACACCAAAAAGTACCGCAAAATCCGGGAGTTAACAGCAAAAGACAGATGAAGAAAAAAAAAAATAACATAGTTTTTATATATAACTCTGAATCGAATTCTCATCGAAAGATTAGTGACAATCGATCGTAAAAACACGAAAATTTCTGCAGTCTCTGACTTTTATGAATGAAGTAAAAGGTCAAGTATAGGTTCTTTCACGGTTAGTTCGCTTGAATGTACGATTTTTATTCACTCGTTGTGTAAAACAAACTCACCCGCTGCGCTCGTTCATTTGTTTTACACAACTTGTGAATGAAAATCGTACGCGCTCACCAACCGTGAAAGAACCTATACTTCCGGTCCTGCTCGCGCTAATGCGTACGGCCCTCATAAGGGGATTTCCCAATAGTTTTGAAATGAAAGCGCGCGCGGGGCCGTACGGGCCATATTATAAAGTTCTTTCTTCCCTTACTAAGTTGCAATGCTGAGACTAAACTGATATCCCGCATCCCGAGAACCCCTAATTGGGCCTCTCAATTAAATTTGACTCTAAAACACAAGTTTAATTATAAATAACTTTTCTTCTTATCCCTAGGACATGAAAGAAGCGAAGAAACAAAAACAGGTGTAAAACCCGGCCCCAACGTTGATTGTACCATACAATTGACTCTGAGATACATAAAATAATTCATATCTATGAAGCAGAAAACCTCTAATGAATAAATGCAGGATACAGGAAAGCAACAACCTCAAAAGCAAAAATCGCGTCTGGGATGAATTACTTCGACGTTCAATCAATTTTTTAGGGCTTGATGGGAATTCTATCAATGTAAGGAGATGAATTCTCATATTGATTCATATTTGAGAGTCCATTGAGGAAAAGAAAAATCTTACCCAGTCCAAACCTTGGATCTCCATCCCACTCGTACTCGGCCATGGAAATGGCTGCACTCCCTACAGAGCCTATTACAGACCCATCAAGATCCCGGAAGAGGACTTGTCTCCTGCCATCGCAATCCATGTCCACGCAATCAGAAGGATTTATCCAACGTGTTGTAGAAATTTCAAAGAATAATTTGGATGCTTCGTCCACAGCGTCGAAGATCAGACCTGGACAGAAATTTGTGCCACGAGAAACAACAAAAATTGACTTTCAAGAATAATAAAGTTTGTCTGTTATAGTACAAAAAATACAAACAGATTATTGACATTTTTGCGGAGGCAGGGCTGAGGCAGTGGTGCAGCGTTTTATTTTTACTTCACGTGCATAGTTGAGGAAACGAAGACACGAATTATGTTGAACTGAGTTGGGGACATACCTGTCTATCAAATGAACACTTTAAAGCATACCAGTGTAGCCAGCTCTAACCGAGGAAGAAGCGCGGAAAACCGAATCTCGTGGTTTTCAATCATCCTCTGATTGGTTGTGCAAACTGTGTCAAATTATTGGGTCAGGTATTACAGCTAAGATTCAAGTGAAAATTGCTCTAAATTTCTGCAAACGTCAGAGTTTAAAGGTTGATCAAAGGTATTTTTGCAAGAAAAGAACTAACAGGAACACATTACAAGATTTCGTTTTGGCATCTTTCTGATTGTCAAAAGAGCTTGAAGAGTTTTCCGTTTTTTTCGTAATTTCATCTGTCTTTAACAAGTTAATGCAATATCGGGATGCAAAGGTAAGCCATTCTGACAAACCTCTTGCGTCCACTGGGTGGAAGATATCACCAATCCAGTTATTTGTCATGATTGCTCGGTGCCTCTTGCCACAAGTCTCTTGAAATCCGCTAAAGGTGACATCTTCGTAAAATGTGTATCCATTAATGGCAGGATAGCCACCCGGTTTTTCCCACGGCATTCTCGGACCAGGCCCCTTATTCGATGCAAAGTGTGTGATAGTGATACCTATTTTGCCACCTAAGGAAATGGAAAAAAATGACGTGGACACAAGAAAACAAGGAGGGTTACCGCTAAGAATTAATCGTCAGGCCCTTAAATGAGTCCATCACCTAAGAGTCAGGTTTACCGAAATTGGCTTATTCCCCATCAGTGTCAGAAAAGTGTTTATTTTTAAACCAAGTTTTGCTGGAAAATTAACAATGGACCAAATCGGCTTACTCAAACCCTTTGGGACTAAAATCTTTTGTTCCAGGTACTTTCGTAAAATTTAATGTAAATGTTACATTGAAATGCAAATACAATACTCAAAGAATTTTAACCCCGGGAGATTTGAATTGGGTACAACATTGAATTAGTCGATTTGGTCTTTTGTTTATTTTCCCGCAAAGCTTGGTTTCAGAATAGACACTTGTCTGACACTGATGGGGAAAAACCTAATACCAGATTTTTAACTACTGGGTAATAGACTCGATCTTGTTTTAAGTTATTTTAAGATGAAAGAGAAACTGGAGTATGTTTTAGGAACCGTCCACAAAAGAACCGGGCGCTGTTACAAAATGCCATAACGTCGCACTCCGATGAGTTTACATGCACATGTCGTTCAGTAGTTACAGATCGTTTTCCTCTACATCTGAAGCAAAGATGTTTTTTAGCATGTAACTTGGTCATACCTTGCTATACATTAGTCCCTTCCTACCTCAAAACACATTAAAGATTAACATTCTAGCGGATCTAGATGTCACGCCTGAGTAGTTTCCTGACGACTCTGGTACGAGTTATGGGACAGATCTGATAACTAATTCTTCGGGTTTCACTCACGTGATCAACAGATATGTTTTCAATGAAAACAAACGAAGAAGTTTGCATAACAAGAAAGTTCAATTCCCCGAGGATTGGAGCGGGACTCCAACATGACCACTGTTTATTGTTTGGGGACTTCAACATGGCGGCAGTGACGTCATGTGAAAACCAAGAATAAATAATGCTTAGGGTGGGGTTGGGGGAATGAATAGTTACCTTCCTTGGTTTTCTTGGCCCCATATGAACCGTATGGAGCTTTGGCATACGTTACGATACCGTCATCTGCACAGTCGTAATTAGGACTTGTACCCACGACCAGGCTGTTTCTCAGAATGAAATATTTGTTCGCAGTTCTGTGCGACACAGCTGCAGGACCCCAAACGTAAGGTATCACACCAACGGTGTTGTCTACAGCGATAAGGTTGTCCACAACGACACTGTGCCGCGGGTAACTAAACAAGCCGTAATCGAGGTTTCGCCACGTCAGGTAACCATATATCATTGAACAATCGGAAATTCCATCTTCGTAGCTTACGTGAATTCCATGCCAGGCGCCGTGAACTTCATTACCAGCGGAATTTTCCGGCTGTGAATACCTGGGAGTGCATTTGACACCGTCGATCCTGAATCCAAATCTCTCGCTTCCAGCCACGGTGTTGTTGATAAGGACGACATTTTCTGCTAAGTGGACTTCAAGAGCACCCAGCCAATGCACTTCAATAATTTCCCTGCGGCCATTGTACGTGCCAATAGCAATAGAATAGACGGCTAAATTGCGTAAAACGCGATTAAATTTTCCGGCCACTTGTATTGAAGATCCGACTGAGTGATAAACAACATTGTCTTCGACTGTTAAGTTGTTTGTCCAGAAGACACCAATACCGGTATTGAAGCCATCGTGGATAGCATTGCAACGTACATATGAGGTGTTTCCTTCAACATCTCCAGCGTTAACAAAAGCTAAGGAGAAACTGAAAGGAAAAAAAAATCCAAAATGTAGAAAGTGTGATTAAAAATCATCAGGAGGCGATCTAAGACTTCGGTCAACTGCTTCATTGTTTAAAGGAATGCAACTTTATCTGCATGGAAATATTCTTCCCTTTGGGGACACTTCCATCATAATCTCAGACAGAAAATGTCTTCGTATCTTCTTCGAAAATTATTAATCCCAAGAGATTAATTTGTGAAGTGCATTGGTTTTGTATTACTTCACTCAGTGATTGGTTAAAAGTTCTCGCGCCATTTTGTGAACCAATCAGAAGTAAAACCAAAACCAATCGTGACTCGCGCTTGCACATTTTCCCGCGCTTTGTGTCGGCTACGTGTAATTACTTCGAGTTTTGATTGGTTTACTGGCTTGTCTCCGTCCTTTTGGATTGGCCAAAGCAATTACTTCGGTTTTAGCTCTATAGAGCAAGGTTCAATCGAGTGTCGTAAAACCAAAACCAAAGTAATTACTTTGGCCAATCAAAAAGGACAGAGATAATCTAGTAAACCAATCAAAACTAGAAGTAATTACACGTAACCTACACAAAGCGCGGGAAAATGTGCACGCACGAGCCAAGATTGGTTTTGGTTTTGCTTCTGATTGGTTGAAAAAGTGGCGCAAGAACTTTGAACCAATCACTGAGTGAAGTAATGCAAAACCAATGCAATTCGCTAATTACTTTCGACACTCAATTGAAAACCGCTCTAGCGTGTGCATTCTGCTCTCACTGTAATTCAAACAAGTCCAGAAATGCACGCATGCTTTTCTTCCCAACGTCAACATCACTTGTGTCTGACAATTGACAAATAGAAAGTGGTTCAGCGTTGTCTTACTCTTATCGGGGCATTACTGAACTACGAAACAGCGAAACAGCGAAACGAAACACTAAAACACCATGTATGACCCCACAATACATTAAATGCTAACCAACAAAGGTTGGATTTGAGATTAAATATAGTTGTAGGCCTAATTAGGCCTAAAACGATGTTTAATCTCAAATCCAACCTTTGTCGGTTAGTATTCAATGTATGGTGGGGTCACAGATGGTGTTTTGGTGCTTTGTTTCGCTGTTTGGCTGTTTAGTAATGTCCCTCTTATCGACAACGATATTCGTCATCACAGTGGTCAAAATGTTGTGGACTCACGAGGCGCAGCGCAGTGAGTCTACAACAAATTTTGAGAAGAGAAAGAGCAAGCGTTGTTTATAACTTTCTCGCAATATGATTGATTTATTTCCCAAAACGAGCGTTCCTGATTGGCTATTACATTGCGTGACAAATTGACGCGAGCAGCGTTGTCTAGACTCTTATCGACAACGGCATATTAGTCAATCAGATTGCGAGATTACAAGAAATTGTGGTAAAATTGACGTCATAAAGTCTCCGCTAAACTTCGGTCCTCAAGTGAAGAGATACAGCTTCACTTACGCTCCCCCAAAAATAACACTGAGCTTACAATCTTGGACAGATTATTGAAATCGAAAATTGAGACAACCCCTCCCCCCAAAATCAATGATGGGAAAATGGTTCGTTTTGGCCTTCGCGCGGCTTCACCCTTGATTTAGGGGAAGGGGGCATTTCTGTTCCATGTTAATCTGTCTAGGATTGTACTTTAATGACCAGCAGCTTCCACGAGGCTCCTATAGCTCAGTGGTAGAGCATCCGAATTAGTCATCGGAAGGTCGTAGGTTCGACTCTTGTAAAGGAGCACTCGGATTTTTTCCGAGTATCCCTGAGTCACCATCGACAAAAAATCTCTTCATTTCATTCACCGGGGTTAACATCTATCACAGTGGGAAACCTATCGAACAAGTCATTGGAAGGTCGTACGTTCGACTCCTGCAGAGGAACACACTCGGATTTTTTCCGAGTATCCGCGAGTCACCATCGACAAAAAATCTCTTCATTTCATTCACCGGCGTTAACATCTATCACAGTGGGAAACCTATCGAACTAGTCATCGGAAGGTCGTAGGTTTCGGCTCCTGCAAAAGAACACTCAGATATTTTCCTAGTATCCCCGGGTCATCACCATCGAAAAATAAATCTCCTTTATATGCAAACATCATCAAAAAAAGCTCCTTACCGAGGATCATAGTCATCAATCCATCCTTCCTGTCCACAATATGATATCTCAACGTATTCGATCCTTGCAAGTCCTTTAACAAGCACGCGACATCCAAACGATTTTCCCCATCCAAATGGAGAGTTCTCTGCCCCCTTAATTACAATGTTATTGGTTAGGTGTCCAACCTCCGCGGCTAAGGTGTACGTCCAGTTTCCGGCCTTGTGTGTTTCTGCAATGTGTTTGAACTGCAGAGCCGTGTTCAAGGTTAAATTTAATCTGTCTGATGAGATGGCCACTATACGAAACTTTTCTGCTTGTCTTGGTTCGACAGTGGTTGAGGTGATGACAATCTCGTCTCCTACAGACCAGTCCACTGGTTCAACAAGTTGTAAGTGGCGATCTCCGGCTTCCGCTGTTTCAGCCAGCTTCGTCCAACAGACAGACTTGGGCTTACCGTGCAACCACATGAAACCAAACACAGCTATAGCTTTGCTCCCAATCTCGAGACTTTGCGTGGGCTCGTATTCTTCACTGTAAATATCGCCTTGCAGGATAATCAGTAAATTGGAGAGATAGGGCTTATCCGGCCAGCCCACGATTAGACCTCCAGTGATAAATATTATGGAAGCATTAATGACCATCTCTTCTCCTTGTCTGTCCTCTATCTCAAGAGTACCATAGATAAGAAGTTTATTCAAATATGGAAGCTGCGTATCCGCCAACATGTACCACTCTCCCTGTATCACGACGTCACTTCCGTTGTGGGGTAGCCTTCTTCCAAAACCGCCATACAACGGCTCAGTTCCTTCCCAGTCATCAACGTTCGACCAACGGCGAAAGACTGCTGGTCTACCTTTCGGGGGTGGGGGAGGGATCGGGGTGATACAGTCCTTGTAGAAACAGCGCCAACATCGAAGTTCGATTCCACGGGGCACAATGTTGTTGTTAATTGACCGTACACCGTCTTTGCCAGACGCTATGTAAGTAAAAACCTTAGTCTCGTTTACAAAGCTCCAGTCACCGTGCTGTGCATCTGCATATGGAACGATATCTGTGATGTTTTGATGTTGACCGGTGGTGGTAAAGTGATCGGGTTTTTGTGTGAAGTTGTGGCTTATCCAGACATGATCTTCCATCTCCAAATCATAGAACAATGCAGAGTAGGTAATATTAGTTATCTGTTCGGCAGTTTCAAATGTTATGGTATAGTTATCTCCAACTATTACCGTCATTAACCAGCCATTCGGGTGAGTGGCGCATTTGAGGCAGAAAGGAACCTCATCAGTGCCGTGACTGTTGGTGAGCAACACAGTTTTACCCAATAAAGACGATGGCTTAACATTGTTAAACGCAAGTCTCCTGAATTTTACACTTCCATCACAGATACTCCCACTATGAGGTCCATAGCTGTGCTCGGCTGAGACATTGCAGTGCTGTGGAGGAAGATTATCATTTGTTGGGACCACGCTACCCCTCACGAAGCCCGTGAAACTACCGTCCAGATCAAGTATCACTGTTTCATGAGCCCACTGTAAAGCAGTACGGCGCGGAGCATTCACAAAATGATTCTTAGACGTATGTGTCGTCCAGCCTCCCTTCTTCTTAAACTCCGAACACTGTGCACAGGCTGCGTAGCAGGTACAGCCCGGTCGGTCAAAATTTACGAAGGTGACATTTTCTACGACAAGTTTCGAAAACTGTGGAAGCCTAATGCCATTGGTTGTACAGAGCGTGTTACTGCTTATTTTCAGTTCTAGTCCTTCGCTTGCTTGACTGTGGCCAACGATAAGTGCGTTTTTGATTAACGGGCCTCCCCTCGGGGCATCCTTCATATCTGCAAACACGTATTCTATTCCTGCAATGTCATTGTCCAGCATGTCAAAATTGTGCATTTGTACAGCTCCAACTTGAACAGCTTCTGCTCCACGCATATTGTTATAGGCAAGAAAACGGCTAAACACCGCTGGCTCAGCAATGACGGAATTGCATCGTCCCCCGCGTAAGGGATGATAAGTCGGAAATATCCACAACCCATAGCGACCAAACGAATGAGCGGAGTTATTGAAGAATTCATGCATGAAAACATTCCTGGGGCAATAATCTTTCGTAAAAGAAGGGCCGTCTGGATTCGCAAACATCTGGTACCAATAACCAAAATGGCTGCCCCCGGCAGCCGCATTGTGTCTAACAGTGTTGTTCGCATTGGTAACCCAGTACGCAGCTGGAGTTATGTCAACATTTAATGCCGATGAAGAGGCGATGACAAAAATTGCAAGGTTATACTCGACCACGTTCCCTGTTTCGATGCCGTCCTCCATAAAAAACGCATTTCCGCGAACGTTGAACACGACATTGCGGCTTACTAAAAGATTATCAATGCCATGCATGGTGATGGCGCGGTTGAAACTGTGATGAATGGCACAGCCAATCACATAGGACCCTTTGACGCTGCCACTGAGATGGAAGTGAATTGGATAGCGACCGAGGCGGAAAGCCTGCCCTGCATGAAAGATCTCCACGTGGCTGAACCTGGCTGTTACTGAATCCTTATTTTTCTCGGGTGCATGGATCATGATTTGGACACCAAATTCATCGCTGCCAATTTCGTCACCAAACTTCCCTCGAAAGCACGTCTGAGTCGAGAACTGTCCAGGTTCAAAGTCGGCTGGACAAGCCTCAATCACCTCTGTCCACTGAGAATGCTCCGAGCCTCGCACTCGAACGTTTCTGGTGAGGAGACCGACCTCTGCTCGTGTCTCCACGAGATGCATTCCGTTAAACGTCTGAGCGATTGAGATGTGCTTATACTTAAGTGCTGGCGTAATGTGGAGTGTTTTGTTCCCGTTGCTGACCCCAGTGATAGTAAGTTCTTCAAAATCGCGCTGTGATTTTCCTGTTGGAGCTAGAATAATCTGATCACCTGGTTTCCATGTGACCGCTTGCATCAAGTGGAGTTCCCTCTCGCCGACATTTGCGGTGACAGCGAGGTGCGTCCACGTAATTGGCACGTGCAGGCCATGAAGATCAAGTGTCCCTTCACGGAGTGCAATTGTTTTTGTTCCAAAGACTGGAATCTCTCGTGATCGCACATGGCCATGCAAAGTAATAGTTGCGCTTCCAGGAAAAGGCCTATCTTCTGTCCCTACCTCAAGGGCCCCTTTCTCGGCGATGAGAATATTTTCAGCTTGCAAGTGAAGAGATGGCTTGTCTATATCGAATATCAGCTTTCCCCCTTGAATTAGTATCAATTTCAGAACTGGAGTGTCTATGTCGAGCAAAATTGTCTGTCCTTCTTTTATAACGACAACATCACCTGTGGATGAAAAAAAAAAAAGGTGATTGGAGACTGCCGACATTAAATTGTTTTGGCAGTGCATGGCTGGGAATCAACTACACAGATGAAATTTAGCAAAAGCTGCGATTAGGTTGTTACCCATTCACGCTGTTTCGAGAAAATAGACTCCTGAACGTATTTAGTACTTATTCGTTGAACTGTAACTAACAAGACAAAGTGAAATAAATGAAGTATTTCCTTAGCACTTAACCCTAGCTCTTAACGGTCTGGCTCTCACTATTACCTGTAACATATAAGTTCGAGCTAGACAACTTGTCTAGATCATCTTCACCAAGATAGTACTTGTTAGAGGTCTCTTCGTCTAATCTCAAAACTCATGGCAGGGAAGTTAGTATGGCGCCCTCAGTGGTGAGAGCACTCGCCTCCCATCAATGCGGCACAGATTCGATTCCCAGACTTGGCGTCACATGTTGGCTGATTTTCGATATGATATGAGTTGATTTGACACCTGTTTAGTGTCCTCGATTAGTGCCCGAATGCTAAATACAAATGACACTTAAATAAAGTTCATTAGTATCACCCAAGTAGTGGACTAATGCAAATCCTGCATTTTAATTGGCTACGCTACTAGAGGACTATTAGTAATGGTCCTCGAGCAGTGAAAAGCGTGACGCTTTCTTTCGTTCTATTCCCAAATAAATATTTCTTCAACTTGCATTTGCTAACTTTATTAATGGCTTTTCTGTCCGACTAGTTGGGTGATACTAAAACAATTAGACCCTTCACCCTCAAGGGCCACGGGTCAATAGCCCATGACCCGTAGCCCTTCCGGGCTACGGGTGTAATTGTTAATTGTTACTGGAATCACAAAAGCTACTAACCCGATATAGGTGGAGGGTTGTTGCCCCACGTGTACTTTGACGACCACACATCTACATAGAAGAAATAACCAGCAGCATTCACGGCTTTTCCTTTGGTTCCTACGTCCACTCTAACCTTGCTTTCAATTGTCCTGCTGTGTCTACTAGTCGTGCACACAATCTGCGATGTAGAAGCGCTTGACACAACACAGGGAGTACCATCTATGGTCACCACATTGTCACTTGCAGTGCTACTGAACCCTGTACCATGGATGTTGAGAGTTGTTCCCCCACCTGTCCCCCCTCGGGGTGGCGTAACGGACATTATAGTCGAAGTCATGGCGACTTTGTACGTAAATCCTCCTGCAAGGGTGTAGGTTATCCCGTTTACAGTAATTACCAAGTCGCATTGTTGATCGACTCCTGCCTCGTGACTTGGATGCGCGGGGGCCTCGCAGGATATGTGTGCGGTTGTTGTGTCGTTACTGGATTGAAGAGTGCAATTATTGCCGCAAATAGTGATCACGGCAGAGTTTTCAAACCCATACCCTTGAAGCAGAAGAACGCGTCCTCCACCGAAGCCACTTTCATTTGGACTCGCGCTTGTAATGGTTAAGCTATATTCGAAGGAAAAACCTGGCGAGGCTCTTCCCTTGCCTGGTACCACCACTTTAACTTCATAAGAGCCAGCAGCATGCGCAGCGAGTGTACAAACAATGTTGCTGGGCGTCGAGCTTGTCACTTCACAGGGTGCATCTCCGATATTAACAAGAACCTGGCCATACGAGGGCAAAGGTTCCAAGCCACTTCCGTACAAAATCAACGTATCACCTCCTTTGCCACTTTGTTGTGACAACGAGCTCACAACAGGCGTCTGAGATATAGTGTAGGCGATGGAGAAAGCTGGAAAGGAACTTTCTTCTCCAACGGCTACTTGCAATGTTACTGAATTATCGGCTGCGTGCGGTGGCGTCCTGCACATGATTTCACCATAAGTCACAGAAACAATCTCACAAGGCGCATTTCCAATGGTCACGCTAGTTTTTCCTGGCGACGGATCAAATCCATTTCCCGTGACAGTCACGGTTAAGCCACCATTAATGCTGCTCTCTAATGGTGAAACTGACGACACTGTTGGCTCACTTGTAATAATATCCGATACACCTTCATTAAACTGGGCGTTCCCTTTTCCCGACACATGGATCACCATCTTGTGGCTTCCAACGGCAACTCCTTCGATCTCGCACGTGAGCATTGAAGATGCTACGGATGTCACGTTGCAGATTGCGTTACCGACTTTCACGGATACATCAGATGTCTCCGAAGGAAGCCCTGAGACCATAAATCGGAATTCTGTATGGGGTATAGTTATTGTATTCGGGATCTTTGTACTCACCACTGGTGTTCTGTCGGTCGCGAAGGTGTATTCACAGTCTGCGCTTCTCGCTGCACCACATTCACTTTCACTACCAGCAACTCTCACGACGACCTGTTGTGACTCGTTGGTATTTCTAGCTCGTGTAATGCACGTTAGTTCGGTATAGGTCGAGTTTACAACGTCGCAGGTGGCATCACCTATTAGCACACTGTTGTCATCTATAGTGTTGCTGAACCCATAGCCCGATATTGCGATTCGAGTACCACCGGCTTGTGAACCGCTACTGGGCGAAATGTCAGTAACACTCGGCTGCAATGTAAAAGTCGTAGCATGACCGAAACCCGTTTCGAAAAATGCGAGGCCGCGGTTGAGGACTCTCACTGCAACATGAAGTTGCTCTCCAGCGGGAGGAGAGCCCGTTGTACTAAGCCGGCAGGTAATCGTTGTCTCGTTGGAGAAAATCACCTGACAGACGTGGGAGTTGAAAGACACTTCGTTGTGGCATGACTCATCACTAAATCCATCCCCATGAATTGTGATCACGGTATTGCTTGTGCCTTGCAGAGGCGAAACGGAGGACACTCTGGGCATGCTACATGGCGTATATGTGAAGCTGCGACCCGAAGCATCCGTTGCTGAAGAAGAGTTACATCCAGGAGTCGGATCAATTCTTCCTGACTCACAGCTTGGAAAAGAGTTTGTAGGGGAACTAAGATTGTAAAGTGCTTCGTATCCTGGAAAAAAGAAAAACACATTGAATACATTACTTTCGTCCTTTTACTTGCATGATTAGTACGAAATGTTGGGGAAAACAGAGTGGGGGAAGGAGGCCCTCCCAGGGGTGTCCCAACGGGCCCTTGTTCCGGAAATTACTTCCAAAATTGTTGTCAACTTTTTTTGATCCTTAAAATGGTTTACGTTCCCTTGTTCCCTAAGATAGTTTGTCTTTGTTCCCCCGTTCCCCAGTTCAAATTAGCCATGTTCCCTTATTCCCCCCAAACCCCTGGGAGGGCCTCACTATCGGAAGGTTTTATAATGCTGAGTGAAAACCGAACTGTTTGCATTCAAGAAACCAACAGCTGTGAAACCGATACTAAATCTATTACTTTGGCAAATCACGACAGAAGCAGACAAGCCAATAGGGAGCCAATAAGATTTTCGACGTAGACGTCGACGAAAACGTCCGCTCAAAATATCACTCAAAAATAGAACCTATGATATCGTAAGTCTTTCGCGATTATTCAATCTTGTTCACGTTAAGCAATTGTAGGCGAAATATCCTCAAAATAAATTGGTGCCAGCGGTTTAAGTTTCAGAGTACAAATATAGAATGAAAAGTTCACATTTCTATGTTCACGTTGTCGTTAAAACCTGAAATTTGGTGATATTACTGCGTTGTCATGCAGAGCAACGCAAAGCAATGTACTAAAATGCATGCCGCACGAGTTTCACGATTAGTTTTCCTCTTTTAACCAATGATATTACAGTTTGGTGGCATTTTCGTCGACGCGGCCATCGTAGATCTTAAAGTCCCCAATGAGCCAATGATTACACGAAGCAGATACATGCAACCGGCGTTTAGCGCGGGAAAACAAGGGGTACAAACACGTCAGCATTGATTTTAATCAATGATTTTAACGAGGCGCGACCTTTAAGCCAATCAAAAATCATAAATTGTAAATAAAAATGAACAATACACTGTCTTACCATCTATCTTAAGGCTTATAGGTCCAGTTAGAGATTTAAATGGTAGCACCTTGACGACGCCTTTCATTGGGACAGATCCGCTGCCGGAATAATAATAAACTCCGGGCTCAAGGAACCTAGGCGAAGGATCAAACAATAAATAAAAGATATGATATATATGACACCACAGTTAATAGAGGGGACTGGTTTTGAAGCCCGGCAAACATCAAAGGAGCAAACAAAGATGCCAAGATTTAGGTTGGAAAGTCCACGACCGTGCACAATCTCTTGTTTAATTTGCGCTCATACACTATACATAATAACTTAACCAACACGTTTCTATTGGTTAGTTCTTCATTACGGAGTAAACAGCTAGTGTGTCTTGTGCACGGTCAAGGCCAAAAAAGAAAACAAAAACCTACAACAAAGAAATTTGTCGGGTTTCATAGCAATTCCCCTCTATTAACTATGATGACACTCATGTCCAGAAATGGAAGTAATTAGATGCAGGCCCAATTTTGACTTCCAACGCGAAGTGTCCCTTTAAGTCTAAGCATTTGCTACCTATTTCATGGTTCATGGCCGTACACTCCGTGATTTCTCAGAGTATACAGCACGGGGTATTCCCCGGGTGGTCACCCATCCAGGTATTAACCCAATCCAATTTCCTTTGGACAAAACGTACGCTGTATCATATATGCTAGTAATAGGCTATTTCCGAAGTTCAAGCCTGCCTCCTCTTCAAAGCGTGTCTAAGTGCGAAGTTTTTGTGATGGTAATTAGTTCCACTTTACATATGAATGAAAATTAGACTCGCTTTGAAGAGGAGGCAGACAGGAACTCGGAAATGACCTATTGCATGCATGCGGATTCCAATAAGCGTCACAAAGTGTCCCTTTGCTCTTCTCCCCAACTTCAACATCACTCGTGTCTCTGAATAAAGACAATTAACGTCACAAAGTGTCCCCAAATGCTGTTCCTCAAGTAAGGAAAAACAGCTGCATTTACCCTAAGCTAAAAATAAAGAGAACCTTTACCCGTATCTTATTATTGGAAATGGGCTGAAAGGGACACGTCGTATTGGATGTCAACAAGAGTGAATTAGATAAAGAGTGTTGTTATGGCATGGGTGGGCTCCCCAGCACAGGCACAAAGGAGTCTATTTTTAGAATACCCGTTCCCGCGAAATTCAGTTGTCATGTCCCTGAAAAAACACGGCAGAAGCAGTCACGCGTGACATGGCTTCTTGTGATTGGTTGAAATTGGCGGCCCTTTGTTTGTTTCGCGCGCAAAGTGTATCTAGAAATAAATCCATTTGTCAATGTGCTGAGGCAAGACCGCAAAGTGATGGATCAGCACTCTTATCTAATTCAATCTTGATGTCTAAATTGGGTGTGTATCTAATTGGGGTCAATCCTGGTCATAGGGCCGAGTATCGGGTCATCAGCGAAAAAAATACGTCTTTTCAATAATTAACAAATATGCTTCAGTGCCCCATTTATGGCTTGAAAACGAAGCATTCTATGATTTAGGCTATACAATTCATACTTTCTTCGTTTCTCTAACCGATTGCAAACATACTTATAAGACAATGTACTTTGCGTAGGCTTCAATGAGGTCTTGATGGTCTTCTGCTTTCCCCGAAACCGTAGTTCCTTATCAAAGTTGCTAACAATATAGACTATACTCAGAGCTGGACAGAAAACTTGGAACTGTGTGGAGGCAGAGTGGAAGTGTGTGTTGGATTTCACACATCTTTTAACAACGGCAATTTTGAGCAAGATAGGGAAATTTTCATAAGAAATCTTGCAACTAGTTGTATTTAAATTTTCCGACTTGTAAAGTACGAGGAAATTCCTCGAGCCCATCCATTTTCTGATGAAGGGCGACAGTCAAAGACGAGAGTTCCAAAGTATTGGTGTAATATAATTGCTTTTTTACCTGTGTTTAAAACTTCCCGTCTTGCTGAGAGCGCTGTAAAATCCAGTTCCGTCGTAGGAGTCTGTGGATGAATCGACGGTTTGATGTATGCTGTAATACACCTCAGAAAACATCTGCCCATACCACCTCCACTATAAAACAGATTAGCAAAGCTGTTTTAAAGACTATTACAGTGTACGTTCCATTGCCCTATGGAACACATTTGAGAGACGCATTCCCTCAAATTATTAAGTAAAACACCGCTTGTAGGTCGTACACGTTCTTTTGATTGTAGAGACAGGATTGAGTTTCTTCCCTAATTTTAAGATATCATTCAATCAAGCAATACTAAACTCAACGACTAGTAACAACTATTGATTCTAAGATGTTCGTGTCCGCTTTTAAAAGTGCTAACACAACGCACATGGTTTTCCGTTTTCGGGGTGTCCATGTAAGTCACTCAGGGGCTCCTAAGGGGATCCCCAAAGGTTTCAATATTACAACATCTTCCCCCCCCCTTTAAGATGATTCAATGAGTCTCTGTGGCCTCCTAACTTGACGCCCAGATCTGGTTGTAATAGGAGTGTGTGCAATTGTTTCTGTCTGTCTCTCCGATGTCACTGGACTTGGTGCTGCCTTCTCAATTACAGGTGCCTGTCTTGTACTCGCAGGAGAGTCATGAGATTGTGTACTCATGGGAAGAGCCCCTGTCCTTGGTGTCATGGGAGAATCATTTGGAACAGAGATGATCTGTCTTCTGTTTCTCCTGTAAGCACGTCCATATTCATCTTCCAGCATGTATGATCTTGGCATTACTTCCGCTTTGCGTCATTCCTTCTCACCATTTGGACGAAACCGCACCCTGTCCCCAACTTCAAGTGGAGGCAAATCTCTATTCTGCTTGTCATAATTAGACTTGGAATTATACTGTCGATGATGAAGCGTTTTCAGAACATGATCACGATCCACTGGCTGAGGTACCAAGAGACGTCGATGAGTTGGTATCATTGTTCGTGTGCGCCGACTCATCAGCAGCTGTGCAGGTGACACACCAATATCTTCGAATGGGGTGTTGCGATACTTTAACAGTCCCTCAAATGGGTCTTTGTTCTCTGCAGCAGCCTTCTTAAGAATGCGTTTTACGGTCTGTACAGCTCTTTCAGCTGCGCCATTTGATTGAGGATACTCTGGTAAGCTGGTTGTATGGGAAAATCCCCACTCGTCAGCAAATTTCTTGAACTCATGGTTTCTGCTTAACAAATGTCTGGTGTTGCTGTACTGCGGTCCGTTGTCACTGACAACTTTCTTTGGGATTCCAAACCTGGCAAATATTTTCTTCAAGTTGTTGATAACACAAATGGCAGTGTTTTGGCGAAGCAGTTCTATTTCAAAGTACTTCGAATAGAAGTCAGTAACTAACAGGTACGTTTGGCCACCAAATTCAAACAGGTCAGTCCCAACTACTTGCCAAGGTAATCCTGGAATGTCATGAGGATGTAATGTCTCTTTCTGTTGTCGGTTTCGGAACGCATTACACACGGCACAGGAACTGACTTTGTCTTTGATTTGCGCAGTAATGGAAGGCCAGAAAACGTAATCCCTCGCAAAGGAAAGGCTCTTGCTCTCTCCTATGTGCGCGCCATGAATTTCATCTAACACTTCAGCTCTCAATGGTCTTGGCACTACAATTCTGTCTGATTTAAACAACAAGCCATCCTCAACACTCAGCTCTTCTCTGAAATTCCAATATTCCCGGGCAAGTTCATCAACTTGTTCTTTCTCAGAGGGCCATCCTTTCAAAACGTATTCCATAACCACTCTGGATGTCTCATCAGTACTTGAACTTTCCTTGAATCTCATCAGAGTACTACTTTCTAATCCAAGTTCCTCAACATGATTAACTCCTATGACATCTTCGGGTTCACTGAATGGTTTAGTTTCACTTAGAGGTGCTCTGCTAAGGCAGTCTGGAATGACCTGCTGTTTTCCGGGAACATAACGCACCACAAGGTCATACTTGGTAAGTTTGAGCAACATCCTCTGTAGCCTGGGAGGGGCCTCATTCAGTGGTTTCCGAAAGATTGACTCCAGCGGTTTGTGGTCTGTCTCAACAAAAACTCTGCGCCCATACACATATGTGTGAAACTTTTGCGCTCCCCATGCAATCGCCAACAGCTCTCTTTCAATATTCGCATACATCTTCTCTGAGGGAGTCAATGTCTTCGAACTGAAGGCAACTGGTTTGCCCTCCTGCATGATCACCGCACCAAGGCCTGTGCTGCTGGCATCGACACTTAGCACCGTCTCTTTGCTGTTATTAAAGTATGCTAACACTGGTGCACTAGTGATGACAGACTTGAGCTTATCAAAAGCCTCTTGCTGTGGTTTCTCCCACACAAATGCTACATCTTTTTGCGTAAGCTGTGAAATTGGCTCTTGTAGATCAGCTTTGTGTTCAATGAACTTGTCTAGGTAATTGACAGTTCCTGGTATTCGAAGTACACCTTCTTTGTCAGACGGAGGAGGCATCTCACTGATCGCGCGGATTTTATCAGGGTCAGGTTTCAATCCTTCGGCAGAGAACACATGTCCAACATAGCTTACTTCAGGAACACGAAGTTTCACTTTCTTTGGATTGAACTTCAATCCTACTTCTCTGCTTCTAGCCAGTACTCTTCTCAATTTCTGATCAGTGTCGATTTGATCTTTACCATGTATCAAGAAATCATCCACTATGATCTCCACAGGTACCCCTTCAAAGAGTGTGTCCATCTCCCTTTGGTAGATTTCAGGGGCCGAAGAGATGCCAAAAGGGAGCCTTGTAAATCGATATCGTCCCCAGGGGGTATTGAATGTTAAGAGCTTTGAGCTTTCATCATCCACCGGGAGCTGCCAGTATCCACTGCAAGCATCCAGGGACATGAAACTCTTTGCACCCGATAATCGGTTGGCAACCTCCTCTACAGTAACCATTGGATAGTGTGGCCTCTTAAGAGCTTTGTTTAGGTCCCTCGGGTCAATACAAATTCGAACATCATTCTTCGAGAGTGGAGTGTTCTTTTCTTTCACTTTCCGTTTGTCAATCACTAGCATAGATGAAACCTAAGGGGTGTGTTCCTCTTCTTTTACAATAATTCCATCTTCTTCCATCTCTGTGAGCTTCTCTCGTGCTGGTTCAAGACGTGCAATTGGAATTTTTCTGGGAGGATGTACCACTGGAGGAACTGACAGGTCAACTTCCAAATGTACTTTGTTCGGTAGCTTGCCAGGTTTATCACTAAAACAATCTTTATAGTCCTGCAACACAGGATCGGTTTGAAAGAAACTTGGCAGTTCTTGCTCTGGTTATTTTGACTCTGCAGTAGTTATCAGTTCAAGGTTCATAAACTCAAGGACTTCTAAGTCTAAACAAGCATCACAACCCAGCAATGGTGTAAAATTTCCATCAACAACAAGATACAACAGGTTAAGTTCACGACTCCCGTATTGATGGATGGGTTTAGGTGCAAGCCACCCCTTCAAAGGTTGCTTAATTTTCTGAAGAGGTTTGTTTGTGATCTCCTTGTACAGCTCATAGGGAATGACTGTAGCTTCTGCACCAGTATCTGCCTTGATCTGTACATTCTTCCTAGCAATTTTGACAGTAATTAAACTCCTAGATTTCTTTCGAGTGCCGGAGACACTATCCAGCTCAACTGATTCAAAATAAGTGTGCACATCGTGAGTCGTTGGAGGGTCATGCTCCACAGCTGCAAGTAGTGAACCTTCAGCACTTAATTCTTTGCACACTTTTGCAAAGTGTCCTTCCTTCTTACACTTGTTGCATTTCTTTCCAAGAGCTGGGCAGCGAGGTGGCTGAGTAAAGGGGTGCTTGTAACCACAAAACTTACAGTTACGAGCAGGTGTCTTTTCTTGAACCTTGACTTTCTTGAGAGGGTGAAGTGACCGTTCAGAGCCCGCCTCTGTTGGTGTATTGAACCTGTATTTCTGTTGTTCGGCTGCCTCGAATGTACGACAATAATCATGAGCGGTTTGCAGCGTTAAATCTGGTTTCTTTAGCAGCTCACCTCGCAATTCGTCTGACAAAACTCCTCCGACAATACGATCACGAATGAGTGAATCACGGAGGTCGCTAAATTCACATGTTAAAGACAGTCTTTTCAGTTCACTGACGAAATTGTCAATCCTCTCACCTTCCTTCTGATTTCGCTGATTGAACACCAGTCGCTCATAAATTACATTTCTAGCACCCTGGCACAATTCCTCGAATTTGCGACAGACATCTTGATAGCAATCTTTGTCTTCTTCATCGGCAAACACAAAGTGACTGTACTCTTCGATAGCTTCTGGCCCAGCACAATGTAACAGCAAGTTTACCTTCAGTTTGTCCGCTTTAGCATCTTTGCCCTTCGCAACAAGGTAAATCTCAAATTGCATAAAAAATTTCCTCCAGTTCTCAGCAGCATTCGCGTCTAAAAGCAGTGGACCGGGCATTCGAGAATCTCGTTCGGCCATTATACAAGATACAAAAATACAACTCACAGGAAACTTGCTTTTCCGTCAACTCATCTCACAATTCGGCAGGGCAGGAAACCGCTTCTGACACCATGTTAAGATATAATTCAATCAAGCAATACTAAACTCAACGACTAGTAACAACTATTGATTCTAAGATGTTCGTGTCCGCTTTTAAAAGTGCTAACACAACGCACATGGTTTTCCGTTTTCGGGGTGTCCATGTAAGTCACTCAGGGGCTCCTAAGGGGATCGCCAAAGGTTTCAATATTACAACACCTAAGGCTAAGGTGCAAACGCAAATTCAACGCACCTTGGGTGTATTCATAAAGTACACTGCGCTTTAAGAATTCGCCTTTTCATTGTAACCATACCTCAACAGAGTCCCCTTGATGACAAGTAAGGTACTTTAGGTCCCATTCATATCCGCGGCCGAACTCTGACAGAAAGACAAAATTTTGTCAGTGTTGCCTCTCAGCCAGAACATACATACGTTTTTATGTAGATGTCGATAAAGTAGCGGGATTTTTCTTGTTCCTAAATATTGATATCCTCGTTGCGCAAAGTGAAGATACTACGGTTATCTTTCACAGGTAAGGATATTGGTGTCGTCATGGTTACGGGCATGTCAGCCAATACTATTATTATTAGGTTCCATTAATTAAAACTTCATTTAAAAAAAAACAGTAAAAAATATCTTTGAGATACAAAAACAGAGAATCTACCGCCGACTTTCTTCTATATAATAAACAGAACATTACACGACCGCGCGGGCATACGATTTTATCAGCTCGTGCTGATAGGGCGCTCACTCGTGAGATACCGGGCTGACTTTCTTGCCGGTGCGAGTTACATGATACCACTAGAAAATGTCATAACGGAACGAGTAATACCAGCACAAGTTCACCCCGGTTATTGCACCGGAGTGAGAATTCCATTCCGGCATGAAATCCCGTAACAGTGCCATGTAAACGAAGAACTACCACTTGTTTCGGTATGAACTTGACTGCTTGGTGGACTGGAACGGGTAGCGCACGCGCCATGTTTGTTCACACATGTATTTAAAGACTCTCTGTCGAACGACATGCTTTGTGCACGTTTGTTTATGTTTTTATTCTGCTTGATGAAGCCATTCGGGAGAAAATAAGCGACAAATTGTGTTCTTTCCTACAAGCGAATGGAAGAGAAGTTGTGCTTGCAGAATAGAATTGGCTCTAACACTAATAACACTATTAATATCATATTAATCCAGTATTAAATTCGAACAAAATTCCTCCGGTTGCGATGGATTTAATACAAGATAGAAACATACGACGGTCAATGGTCGGTTTCAAGGTCCACGAAACCTGAGTTGACTCGCGCTATGCACGCCGTTCGACAGAGGGTGTTTAATTAACGCAAAGTGTGCCTTCATGTAAACACGACATGAAATCAAGTAGTCATTATGTAAACACGATACGAAATCAAGTCATCATCCGGGTATGGAGCTCGCACCGGAGCGAGTTTACTCATGTCAACAGCCCCTGAGAGATACCATCAGCACTCGATCGAAGATAAAATTCAAATTTCCACGCGGTCATGTAATACTCCATATTTCTCATACCATGAAATGGAGAAGATAACCAGATGTACGAAGTATTTTTATTTTGGAGTAGTCACTAAGGAACACATTCAACTAACCTGGATGCGACCCACGGTTCTCCACAACGATGGTTTCAAAAATGTCCTTGCTTTCACAGACCACGTACGTTTCGTTACAGGACTTTATTTGGCATGGTTTGTTATGAAGTGTGACAAGTGTGCGTGACGCGTTACAACTGAAGCCTCGTCCTGTAATGGTCACGAATGTTCCTCCAGCCAATGACCCATTTAAAGGGAAAATGGAATGAACGGAAAACACAAATTCAAACTCTTGGTATTGATCTGGAATCACTGCAAAACCCTTTTCTGGTGTGATGACCCTGATTACAAATTTTCCTGGAGAGTGACGCGGTGTAACGCAAGTTATTTCGACTGACGATAAACTTTGTATCAGGCAACTGTCACTTCCTATTTCGACCTCAGTCGTATTTTGAAAACCCGATCCTGAAATGGTAATGATGTCCCCACCACTTACAGTTCCTGTTTGTGGACTTACAGAGATAACTTGGATGTTCAATGAAGCATCATACACGAATCCATTCGAAATGGTGGCCGAGCTGTCATCGATTGATACCCCAACTGAGACCGTTCCAGCAACATGTGCACCAGTAACGCAGATTATATGCGACATATTGACAAATGTGACATCGCAAGTTTCGCCATCCAGTGACACCAAGGCCCTTCCTATATCGTTTCCAAAGCCACTGCCGTATATGGTGATTTTGCTTCCACCTGCCGTGCTACCGCTGGACGGTGTGACGGAAGTAGCACTGATGACATAGGTAAAGTTAAGACGCTGAACATTAGAGGCCATGCCTTTTCCTTTTGTGGACACCTTGACCTCTTGACTTCCGCCAGGGCCGTAGTCTGACCAAAGAATAAAATAAATATAGAGAAAGAAAATAATCTTCAAATTACCTAGTTGAGCCTTCATTTAAAGCCGTTGGGCAAGCAGGTGGTTAATTTCAGATAAAGGATGACTCATGTTTTCGTGTGGTACAACCAAAATCAAAGTTATTATACTTTGGCTAATCAACACCGGCAGATGGAATGAAGCTAAAATAAGGCAGATCAAATTAATGCGCATGCAACAAGTTCTCATGTGTGTTGAGCGATTTCAAGGCGAAGCATCCGAGGAGTTGTTTTCGGCACCCTACGGAAAACCGTTGCTGCTGTTTATTGATAGTTATCCTCTCTGTAATATTAGTCATCATAATGATGACATCCATGTAAACAATAACTATATTCGGACCAACGTTATGCATGTAGGACTCGCGCTTTTTCTACCACCTTCCTGTGCGCTGTGACGAGTTTTATGACCCGGCGAAATTTGCGATTGAAAAATCGAATTTCATTGCCTAGGTGTAGACCCGAACGGTTTAAGTGCAGTCTTTCAGTAATACTTTGAGCAAGAGCCAATACATCGTAGATTTGATTTTAATAGTAACTGATGTTATATATGTTGTTGCCCACGGTTGCGTGCTTGAAAACTCTGAAATTTTCAGCACTGGCATTCGATCAATGTAGTACTACATAGTGTAGTCGTTTACATCAGAGTTTCTACTGTAGTTTTATTTAAACTGATAAAATGTGAATATATAAGCTCATAATTTCAGCTCTTTTTACAATGAGTCTGAAATTATTTGTACTGTATTCTGAAGACGGGTATTTAATAAACCAGTCTTTTTCTCTTTCTCTTAGGATAACAACATTTCTTACCTGCTCGACACGTAATGTTATCTTCGGTGCTAGTTTGGACTACGCATCGAGACCCTCCGATAGTGACAACGTTATCTTCATTTTCTGTGGAAAATCCTGAGCCACCAAGAGTAATGACAGTTCCGACACCAAACGGGCCGCCTATCCCGGATGTTGGGGATATGGAAGAAAGCTGGGGCGTTTGATCATTCGAGTAATTAAATGAGCAGTTATTGCTGTTGCATGATCCAACTATATTATTTACAAAGACCACCACCTAAAAAGCATAAATATTAGTTGAACGATGAAACACAAATTTGATCAATTGGACAGAATAATCGATCGATGGATCAATGTATAATCAACGGCAGCATGATCTATAATAGAACTTATTTACACTGAAAAAAGTTGACTTTTTTTTACCAATTGTTTTCACATATTGTACTTAATATCGGAAATTTTATGACAGACATCCTTCAAGGCCACTTACCTGCCCTGACGAATGCGGAGTTCGCAAAAATTCACCCGGAATTGGATCCAAGAACAACCCTCCATTTTCAATGGTTTGCACAGATATCGACACTTCATTGCCATCGAGATTGTCACCTCTGGCTCGCATTTCAGGATGATCACCGCCGCGTGTCTCCCACGTGACTGTCCATGTGAAGCCTGCGCATGTTCCAGATCTCTCCACTGCAAGTATTCCTTCCTCAAGCTCTTCCTCCAAACGATCTTTGAGACGAGTCTCAGAGATGTTGGCGGGAACGTCTGAATAAAATGAAAAGAGTGTCTCACATGAACTCATTAGAGATTAAGAAGATTAACTGCAACTAAACGCGGAGCTGAACTAGCGTCTGAAAGAAAACACATGTGAACAATTGGGTACAAGGTATATATGTTTCCCTCGTCAACCTTCAGCTATTTTCTATTTAACAATTATTTCACGAGCTCGCACTGGATATGACATGATAAATAGCCAACGAAGACAACGAAGCGCGGAACGCCGAGTTGGCTATAATCAATTTCATATCAAACAAGTGCCAATGGAATAATTGTTTTATTAAAATTTCGTTAAATTCTGAACGCTTGGACAGTTGAAAATTAAAGCAAAGGTCATTGAATTATTCTGTTTTGTTTCCATATTAGGTCATACGGTATATGAACTGATAACCGAGATCGAATGAACCAATCAGAAAGCTAGAACTCCGCAATATCCCATGTCGAAAATTTCATAATTGTCAATAGAACTGATTCGCTTACTGATTCAAGTTGATTCGCGCCAAGCTCCGAAGTTTGTCTTGATAATGACGTGACGTTACGTCGAAACGTCGTCAAAACTTTTACAGTTTTTTGTCTCTTTTGTATTTTAATACCTTTTTAGCACTGGACGTTGCCGTCAAGAGTAACTCAAAATATCTCTTTATACGAACTGCCAAACAACCGTTAAAGAAATATCAAGGAATTAACTTAAGCAGAAATTGCCTAATATGATCTTTTCTTTGGTTTTTCTTAATTTTTTGTTGACTTCTCCGATTTCATAAAAATGTGGGCAATAAAAAGTGCAATAAAATAAAAGTGAAATTATACCTTTAAAGTGGCTGGCAGACAAATTTTTTCAAGCTCCGAGAGAACCGTGACAACGGTGGCTTTCTCTCGGACTTTCAAAAGAAATGTAAAACCGCTCTCAAAAACTCACCACCGATCACTTTCCCTTGGTATTCGATATCAAACGTTCCTCGAACTCGAGGTGAAGCTTTTTGCACTCGCGTCACTTGAAGATTGGAAGTAAGACCTTTTACGGTAAATGATGCTCTTTCCCGGGTAGAATTTACGCTCCGTTCAGTGTTCACAACACTGAGCAATGGCAGTTGGGAGCCACAATTCGCAGGGAGGAGTGAGATCGTCCAGTTATTGTCATTCTTTTCAATGTTGAATTCTTTTATAAGGAAACCATTTGGTTTGACAGCGTTTCTTGTCCGTGCCACTAAAATAAAGAACAACAACAAATCGATAAATAAGTAGATACTGACATACTTATTTACTCAATAAATACACAGACAGAAAGTTCGTGAAATAAAACTAGAGAGGTGACTGAAGAGCTATGATCTTCAGTTAGCTCTTTGGTTGTTTTTCCAAAGGAGTTGAGAACGCAGAACTAAGAGAATGCCAATTTACTCTAGACGAGCCAAGTAACTACCCAGAGTCCTAGTGGGCATGATTCGAACCTACGCCCTCCTTAAGACCGGTGGGATGCTCTACTCATTGAGCAAACATGAACTCATGGGGAAGGGGGGGCTAGGTCACAACTGTAGGTTTGCCATGGACTATGTGTCCCCCTGGTCTGCGGGCTCTACAATGTCCTCAGATTTCAAATGCAACTATATAGATAAGGTGTAATGCGCTCGTCAGAAGGGCGATAAAACTAGTTGCTTGAGGACCTTATATATCAGAGAATGAAGCTTGTATACACGATTATTTTTCACTCAAATACCGATATCTTTTCCTGCCGGTGCAATTGCCGTCGACTAGGTAAACTCAACTTTATTATGTTAGGCACGAAACCAAGCCTTTTTCCACCATTTTTATGAAAATATGATGAAGTCCCCGCACTGAGTGGCATTTTAGAAAGCCAAAATGCGAAAAGGCATAGACTCCGCAACTTACTTTGCAAGAAAGCGCCATCTGCAGCGCTTTAAGTCTTGGAAATCGTGAGGTTTTTTCTGGACACACACCGGGTAAGGGTCGTAATGTGATGAGTTTTAAGAAGCTGAGTTGGCTTATGACGGCGGCCAAATAAAAAATTATTTTCTTTTAATGCTAATAAGTCTTATAGCGCCACTACGACGAGCAAATTTCAATACAATTTTTGTGTCAAAAGACAAAAGAATGTAAAAGTGGTTGCCATTTATGA
>OX421452.1:9222234-9227234 GCA_949126865.1 Montipora capitata | reverse complement strand
AGGCAAGCCAGTTGATTATTTCAAGTGAAGCTGAGAAGTTGAACCTGGGACCACCAGCATCAAATTCAACTTGTGGTGTGAACTAGACTTGAGCCCGGGATTTCCGGATTTCAAGGCAAGTGCCCTAACCACTGAACCGCATTGCTATCAGAGGCCATTAAAAATGAGGGCAATAGTCTTTATCAATTGGTTATAAGTTAATAACCTTTTCTTTCTGCGAGATAGATCAAATCTGACCCAGAGGACAATCGTTAGGGTTAGGGTTAGAGGTTAAAAAGGACAGCGGAGTGGATTAATACCAAACTAATCATGAAGTATAATACTAGATTATTGACGGACTTCAACGAGACGAATGAATACATCCTTTCAAATGGTACCGCACAAAAACGCTTTTAGTGGTGCAACTTCGAGAATGCCTCAGTCACGTGATAAGAAGTACACACCTGTATTTCCCAGTGTAGCGTTGAGCTGATTGTTATTTGTTGTTTTTCGTCTCTCGCGGCTCCAACTTTAGCGTTGGTGTGACTAGTCTTTTCCAGGCCGACTCGGATTGACACGTGGTGATCATGAGCGAAATCGGTATGATATGCCTCAATATAATATGGTGTGTTTGCCTCTAAAGCAATTCGCTCAGACTTCTGAACTTGGTACCAATCACGTGTTGCCGCTGAGCAGCTTGCAATCTTAACCTGCAAAGAAAAACTGGCATGTTCTACGCGAAAAGGATATTTGATAAGAATCATGAAACTCTAATACGCAGATCGAGGAGGGAGTTATACGACAACGCGGAAGCTGCCACCTTAAAAATGTTTCAGATGTTTATTGGGTTTCGAACCTTACTTTGAGCACAACTTAGTCGGCTTCAGTTGGTAATAATCTTTTAAAAACGCCTAAACAAGAGAGCTAAGTCGAACGCCACTCTCTCCAACAGACAATTCAAATCACTCAAATTTCTGTATTGGTAAAATCATGGTGAACAGGGATGGCGAAGCGGTAGGAGCATTTGCCTCCCCGCAATGTGGCCTGGGTTCGATTCCTAGATTCGGCGTCAAATGTAGGTGTCAGTTTGTTGGTTAACTATTCTGCTCCAAGAGCTGATGTTTGCAACTTAAACTGTGTGTGCTCGCGAGACATTTTTTTTGCCACTAAGCTTTGATTTGTGTTGTTTAAAAGAAAATTGTGGGTTAACCTTGAATTGCATCGCAAGTACGGGCGAATAATTGGTAAAACTGCACAAAATCAACTGCACTGCCGCGACACAGCCCCTGTAAGTACCACTCGCTTTAATCTTACCTTGTCAGCAGGAGCTCCAGTACTTAAGTACAGCTCACTTATGTCGTCAGACCGGATGTAAAAGGTGTAATTGTCACTATGAAGTGGAACGAAAAAGCCAGTGATCTTTGAACTGTAACCGGAAGTCTTCTGAAACGTGTCAACATCCGGTGAGCTACTTTCCTTCCAAAACTCAACGTGGTGATCAGCAGCGTCAGAGGTTAATGACGCAATATCCAGGAGATTAGACTTAACTGTCGACTTCCAAATTTCACGTAACAAGCCACGAGAACCTGGCAAACAGAGGACATAGAGATATTTGATTCTTGTAAGCAATCGATCCATCATTTCTAGGGGATTTAAGATTGGCATGGCAAACAACATTGCAATGTTTCGGTTCAACTTTACTTCGCCTGATATCATTGCTGATTAATTCAAAAGGTCTCTCTACTGTACAACTCCGTCTATCTCTTACTGGTAGAAAGGTAGACATTCACTGGGGAGTGGACACGGACTGCGGCAACTAAAACGTTCAGTTACATTAAAACATAACCTTGCACTCTCTTTAGTATTCGCTCTCATTCCATCTTGTTGACGGTGTACTATGTGGGCAAAATATCCTGTAACTGAACTGGTGCGAACAGGTTTGAAGTAAAGATAAAGAGTCAACGATTCTAATCACTGTTGAATGGTCAGTCCACTTTGTCTTCAAAAACTTCTAATTGTATGTATTTTCAAGTTTTGTTTTGCAGAACACGGCAACGAAGTGTTATAAAATGCCTGCAGCACTTGCACTCGTGCAACACGACCATTTTCCCTCTTTGAACCAATGGCATTATTGAGGCCCGATTCTCAAGGTACCGGACGAATTTTCTTCCAGTTGAAAATTCATGCATTTAGGGGTTCCGTTCACACGGAACCACGCTCAAAGTACGAAATTTTAGAGGCCTCGCCGCTCAAAAATTTTAACGCCCAAATTGTGGGACGAAATTGTAGCCGGTACGGTCGAAAATTGAACCAGCGCGCTGCGAACACCTTGACCGTCTACATCGTTCCATAGGAAAGGCATGGTTGCATGGATGCGTGGTCACTCAGATACTATCGTTACCGTTGGTCTTTCTTGACGCCATTTTGGATTTCGTAAAGTAGCGCTCTACGCATGAACAGATGGCAAAACCCGCTTCAAAGGTTAGACTTTAATCCGGTTCGTCAGTTCCGTGCGAACAGAACGAAAATATTGCACGGTTCCGTGCGAACAAAATGTCCACTTAACGTTTTCAATAGATTGAAAATTCGGGCCTCCTGTGGAGGACGTGAGCGCTAGATATTTTAATTTTCTCTCTAGATTCTTCTTCCGTTTACAGCAGTCAATTTATCGATATTTTATAGACATTTCATATGCATTTTAAATTCGGAAAGAGGTGGAACAATATCATAATACCAATAATACAAATTTATATTTTGGAATGACGTCCTCGTAGCTGTGTGCGTCGTCCTGCGCAAGCTCCCTTCTTAAACAGTTTTTAAGGTGAGTGTGCGGTGGATTGTGCACATCTGGGGCGCTTCCCATTCGACCAGAACTTTTAGTTGAAAATTTCGATAATTTCATGTGGTGAATGGAACAGCATTTTCTGGTTGGTCGCCCGAAACCAACCACATTAACGAATGTTAGCCCAAAACGTAAACAGCAATTGCGCCAGAGGAGAATGAACGGGATTTTTAAGAGACTATTGCTTAAATCGTCCAGTTAAGTGCAGGGATCATTTCTACATTTCGTGAGAGAAGTTATAGCATCGGAACCTGCATGGTGGATTTCTTGACGGTTTAAATGCCAACGGTGTTAAATTAGTTTACTCCGTGAACAAGTCAGCCCGTGCTTGATGAATTCCATGTCCTGGAAAGACAATTAACCTGGTTTAGCTAATCAAAACGAAAAGTGAATACGTACCGTGCAGCTGGCCTAAGCGCGGGAAATTGCTCACGGGCAACTCACAGCTTCCACGCGCAGTAATGCAAAACCAGAGCGCTGATTTGGGTTTTACGTCAACTAAAAATTCAAATAAGTCATCACATGCTGCTATGATACATACCTGGATAAATATTTTGTGTATCGCCTCTCGGGCCAGTGACACAAGTGATCCGAGTAACACTTGTCGTCAGAATTTCGCATTCAACACCTGCAAGAATAAAGAACCTCCAAGACATAAATGTAAAAAGCCAGTTTATATGGAAGTTAGCTGATTTGTTCGATTCGGAAGTTAATTTTCATTTCTCGAAAGAAATCCTTTAAATTAAATTATTCACCCAAATCATGAACCTGACCAGCGAACATGTTGTGGGTGCGGCACACAAAACAGACTTTAGCTCCATTAGGATATCCGGCCTCCCCATTCCTCGGTCTAGTAAGAGATCAACATCAACTTCTGGAATCATTCCGATATCACTAATTTCAAGTCCTGAAATCAAATGATCGTAGAGCAAATAGAACAAACCGTAATATGTTATTACTAGGGCCGATTATCATTTTGGGTGAGATACTAATTGAAAAGATGCCAAATTTGCAAAAGTCTCACCCACCTAACGGATCATCCCAAGTCGGAAACATGTACAATTATAACTTTGTGTATTAAAAAAGCGGCAAAAGACTTGAACCGCAGCTGCCATTTACTGACAAGCCTGCTTGTTTTCTGCCTTTTTATCAAGTGAATAATGCGTTTTTGCTTTCCTTGGATGTTGTAACCCTATCTACTTGTAAATCCATTCTCGACATCGTTGTAAACTTACCCGAAACGAAGACCTTCACATTCGCAGGATTTTCACTGAAACCCAGTCCATCGATAGTTACCACCGTCCCACCCTCCAGACTCCCAGAGGAGGGAAATACATTGTGAATATCTGCAAAGGAAAAAACACGATAACTGACAAACGATTGGACAGTACAAAGGAACACATTCTTCTTTTTTTTACTATAACTTCATATAGGACCGACTTCTCTAATTAATGCTCAACTCAGTCAGTTGGGTACCTGAGTGTGTTTGGTAAATATAAAGATCCTGGTCTTTGTCCACACGCCACAAGTTCTTGTCAACTTGTGATCTACCAATACCAGAAACTAAGTAGGAAGCTGAGTGGGACCCTATATGAAAAAAAAAAAAAAGAAAAAGAGAAAGTCACTGAACAGAAGAGAAATGAAAGGAATCAAACCAGTTACAAGTTAGTGCAGGATTTTTTGTTGAGTCTTTACACTTAAATTGCATGCATGATCAGAAAACCACTTCCTCTTTTCTTCAAATTTTTAAGGTATGTTTGCTTAACACCTGACTGGCAAAAATTTGAGCTTTGATTTTCATCCGAAGGCTGTTTACTTCGAGTGTATCTTTAGACTTCAACATTCACCATGACTCACGTTCGAAACTAACAGATTGGACCTGAGAGGGTTGGATATGAGGAAAACTGAGGTCATTTACTAACGCGTTTAAAATTTTCAGCGCGCAAATGCATCGTTAGTAGGGTTAGGGAGGAGACGGCTGGAATTTCAAACTAATGCATCATTAAATCGTTTATTGATAAAATCAACACCTTGCAGTCCCAATCTGACCATATCAAAATGTAGTGAACGTTACTGAAGTAGAAATTCTTTGTGTAGTCATACCTGCTGTTCGTGCTTTTGGAAGACATGTGAAGGAACCAAGACAACTCGGCGTAAAGCCGCAATTCGAGATTTCAGC
>OX421452.1:9202234-9217234 GCA_949126865.1 Montipora capitata | reverse complement strand
GCTGCGGTTTTGGGCTTGCATAACTAATATCGCTGCATTCACACTTGGCGTATTTGTAATCGAGTGCGTCTTTGACGCCACTCTCTCCTAAATGCAGCTCTTTGGGGCCTAATGGTTCGTTGTGAACGAAGAAAATAAAATTACGGTGATTTGGTTAAATGCGAATAATCCAATCACTTCAAGTTAAGATGGCTTTCATATATTAACTTTCGTCGAATCCAACCAGCGATATGTTGTTTTCAGACTTTTTACATCTCCGCTGTGATGTTCATCAATTCGTTTTCGTCACCATCGTTCGTTTTCATTGCACAGCTATTAACGATTCTCAGAAAAAAATTTGGGCCCTTTTGTTTAAAGCAATCC
The DNA here is from genome assembly GCA_949126865.1 of Montipora capitata. NCBI lineage: Eukaryota > Metazoa > Cnidaria > Anthozoa > Scleractinia > Acroporidae > Montipora > Montipora capitata. The sequence goes on along the minus strand of OX421452.1, from coordinate 9,216,871 downwards.
ATGAAGCAAACTAGATTCGACCGAAGCAATCAGAAAATCTTCGAGATCGCGCTGTTACGCGCTTTCACGGGCTTCCGTGGTGAAAGAAAACAGGAATGAGCGTAGAGCCAATCAGAAAAAAAGCTCATCGTTTCGAAACAATAACAAGCTGCCGCAAAGCAGAGTGGGTGAAAATGGGAATATAAAATCTAAAGTCTGTACTCAAAGCAATTGAATCTTTGAATCGAAATTTAAGTAAAAAAATTTGCAGGTCGGATGTTGAACAAACAAAATTTCACAATTCGAAGAAGAAAAAAAGAAAAGTGATGTTTTGATTGCAAAGACACTTAAATCATAAAAATAAAAATAAATCCAGGCTTCTTTCAACGGGGCTCGAATCCATGATCGAGTGATTTCGCTGCGCTGTGCTTCGCTGCGCTGCCCTCTACCAACTGAGCTATATCAAGCCAGCTGGGACCCACACACTTGTAGTTGTGAGTTCGAAATAATGCACATCCCTTGTGAGGTGAACGAATGAAAGCTGCAGAATATATGAAATGCTCATACATTTGAACTGCAGAAATTGAAATACATGAAAAGTGGGAAGTAACAAGTGATGTAGAGCACCAAATGAGCCAATCAGATAACGCGCCATGCGCGGGAAAACAAGTACGAGCAAGAAACTGTTGGTCTCTTTCTTCTGATTGGCTCAGAATGTGACGCGTTTTTTTTAAAACAGATAATGAAAATAGCCATGCAAAACCAAGAACATCCTCTAAAATTAATTACCTTTGGTACTTCAATTGAAAGCCCCTCTAAAGCTATGTTAATTTAAGGTGACTCCTCAATATTGAACTGCGCATCCTGTACTGCGCATATGGTGTGTCAATATTTATAAATTGGTCAAATTTACAACATTGTAAATGTGGCGTAAGTCGGTCATACACGCTGAAACAGTTCTTAAAACACGTGAGAGAAGTTGTGAATGACCCATAACTCTTTGCGAATAAGCGCGCGCATTCCGAGAACATGGCGAATTTTGTTGCTGCGATCTACGATAATCGAGATAGACAGGTACGATGGTGTTTTACTCTTAAGCAAACACGGTGACCTATATTTTTAATTGCATTATTTTGGTGTACAAATTATCCCCTTTAAATAAAAAAAATTCAAAAAAGATTATCGGAAGGAACAAAAAGATATAGCTAAAAACGTACACACAGCCCATTACCCAGAGGTATAAATTATGATCTTGAAAACAACGATTCGAGAAACGCTTTGAGTCAACGTCGTTTCAAGTTGAGTGTTCTTTCCATAAACTATATAAGACTGTTCCATATGCTCTAGACATTCTACCTATCAGGTGTTTTTCCACGAGTTACTTTAAAAACCTTCTCGTTTAGCTACCGAAAAATGTACCCTGGCCGATGAAATAACGCGCGTGTTTAGTATCAGTACAGGCATCAATGGGGTAAGATTGGCCCACTATATCTCTTAAGCAAGCACGGTGACTTTGAACATTCAGGGAAAGTTTCAAGAAAATCGTTTGACAACTTTTTTTTCTTTTGAGGAATCACCTTCGATCCGTTAGTGGGGGAATCATGGGTTAGGGAAAAAATTGAAATAACTTATCTCACCATAAACTTGCACGATCTCTTCCTTCCTTCGCACAACTTTGTGACCTCTTCCCCGTTTACAAACATCATTAGCTGATATTCGCCTTCACTGGCGGTTGGTGAGCGCCTGCAATGAAGTCGACAAACGTCCTTTGATATGGGACCATAATTCGAATATGTGCAATGCTCATTCAAATTTGTAGAATGTTAAATCGGTTGTGACAAGCCAATTCGGATTCCGGATATGGAAAATTTTAGTTCGGATATGGACAATATCCATATCGAATGAGGCAAATGTCGTTTCGAATGTGAGAGAGGATGAAAGTGCTTGTTCAAATGCCAGTTCGAACTCGCAATATCCCAGTTTTCAATTAAGAGAGGAAATTTGGTTTCAGATGGTCTCACCGTGTTTCACAAGCGATCCTTTTATCTGATACGTCGGTGGGGACGATGTCACATTCCACTTCATGTTTGTCTGATGCAAGCAGGACTATGTTTCCTAAGTTTGCGTCAAGGAAACTAAACTGATCATTGGCGAAACCTGCGGAACGAAAAAAGAAGCGAAGAGTAATTTGATCGAGCCCACCAATAAGGGAATCTTTGTTGACAGCATTGTTTACATTTTGTTTCATTACAGCGGTTATCAGTCACACGCGTCCCTCAACGACATTTTTTCATATTTCGAAAGTAAAATTTAGGTGGACGTCAATGAAGCAAGATTGTAAACAAACACTCCCTTATAACCTTTAATTTTTTTGTGCATTAACAGATAATGGTTTCCATTTTCCTAATTATGCTTTGAAACTGAAAATGTATTTAAGCCCCGTCCACCCGTATCCGGATAAATTTTGAATGCGCGACTTTTTCTTTCCGGATACGCCTTCCGTCCACACGTACCCGGCGCTGGCGAATTCAGAACTTTGTGAATATGCTCTCCAGAGTGGGCTCAGTCTGAATCCGGAATTTTTTTTATCCGAATGACGTAACAAGATCGAGCCCAGTTCCTTACCGTGAAATCAGTTCTCAAGATGGCTGCCGAGGACAATATTATTTCTTTATGGCGCATGCTCTGTTACCTCTGTTTCCTTGAGGAGTCCTGAGTACTAGCGTGAATCTGGATACTTTCGGACACGTGTGGACGGGAATGTGGACGGGCAAATTCGATTTGAATACGCTACGTGTGGATAGGAATATTTTTGAATCCGGAAAGAAAGAGTTGCGGATTCAAAAGTATCCAGATACGTGTGGCCGGGGCCTCAGTTAACATCATTGCCTACCTTCTCCATGTACATGAACCATAGTCCCACCTTCCAAGCTGCCTGTTGTCGGGTCAATAGCCGTGACAGAAGGTGCTGTTGAGGAAAATAGAATATTGCGGCCTCTCTATAAATTGCTTTAAGTAGTGTTAAGCAGGCCTGGTGCTTTTTTTTGCAAAACCTCCGAGAATTCTTGGGAATTCTTAGTTCGGATAATTACGATTCTGTTATTTGAAAAAGCTAATTTTTCAACATGCTCTGTGTGGTATATTACCGTGACATGCATACGTACATCCTTGATTGACGACTCCCAGTGAGTGCTTTTCGGGGTCAATGACACATAACAACAACAACAACAACAACAACAACTGTTAAGAATCCCAAATAGCCGGAGGCAAACCAGTTGGCTATTTACAAGTGTAGCTGAGAAGTTGAACCAGGGACAACTAGAAACAAATTCAAGATGAAGTCAGAACGGGTCTTAAACCCGGGGTCTCGGCATCTGAAGGCAACGGCCTATAGATCGTTTTCACTGTCAAGCAAGAAAAAAATAAAATCGAAACCGTTGATTGAAATAAGCTAAAAACTTGGGATGTTGTAGGAAACAAATTCATAAATCACGAAACTAATTCTCAGGTCTGTGTGGTACATCGTTTCTGAGTTATTTGTCGAAGTGTTTCACGCAACTTTATAGAGTTTTGTATGGAGTCGCCATGCTGGTGCACCACCGCTGTGCACCAATATGGCGGCCACAAATCAACCCGAACATCTGAAATTCCCTTAGCGATGAAAGCGCCTACTAAAATACATGTCTATGAACACATCTCCTAATGTACTTGAAACGCTCAAACTGCCGAGATTCATAGGCATCAACATTTGTTTCCACCAAATAACTTTGTATCATGGTGTCACGCAAGGTGACAATTCGGAAATTCAAGATGGTCTATTTTCGAAACGAAAGACGTTATGGAACTGGAAACTTGAAAAAAGTTATATTTCCAGGTCAACTTCAACCTCCTATGGATAAAAATTCAGAACACCTTGCGATTTGCACAGCCGCCAATATATTAACCTGCGGCATTGTTGGCGCGAGAGGCAAATAAACGAACGGCGAAGCCGCGCGGGGAATGGGAAGGGTCGCTTTGAAATACCTCAGCGCCCCTCCCCATTCTCCACGCGGCTTATGCCTCTCACGCCAACAATACGCAGGCTACCAATATATTCATTTTATAGTTACACAACATGGACATCTCGGTGTTACATAAGTATGATTTGTATCCGGCCATGTGAGTTCTAAGTGATAGACCCATGTATCGATTTTTTAGAGTAAAATAAATAGAATATATAAGGTGTTCAGTGAACTTGTCTGGTTCTCTGAGTCGAATATATTGCACTTTGGTCCAAAAAAGAAAAAATAAATAAATAAAATAGAAAAATGGCAGAATCATAAAGGATTTCTTGCTCAGATGTATGGATAAGACACGTCAGATTCGTTTTTAATTATAATAATTTCAGCCTGCGGCATAAAATTATGTTGAGAACAAGTCAATTAATCCCAAACAGCGCATAGAGTTGAAATTAAATTGATTGACAGGAAAGTCGCGAAAACGCAACAAAACAAAATGGCGGATAGGTTAGGAGAAAATTACAATTAATTCAGAGTTTGAAATAGAAGTTTTTATTTTTGGTTTGTAAGTTTCCAAAAGTGCTTACGTGTCTATCAAGGTTTTCAGTTTTTCAACCAATATCTTTAATGATGGCGGGATCAGTGAGCCATGACTCGAAAAAAGCGCGATAAGAGGAAAACAGAGTCAATTTTGAATAAGTAATCACATGATTTCTTGAGTTCAATTTGGGAAAAATCAACACTCGTAGATTTTTCAATACCACAAATTGCACTCGTCTTACGGGCTTGTGCAATTTGATTAGCCTTTGAGAAATGTTCTCGTGATCCGGCATTTGTCATGTTATCATCACCTATACATCATATTTGTCAAATAACATTAATTAAATTCTGGCATCTTTAAATATAAGAAACACTTGAACCTCAAACTGACGCATTACAGTACGGGACTGCATTGCAGGTAACGAAAGTTGCAGCCGGCTCACATGGCAACCAGAGGTTGACACTCAAACGTAGTTTGCATATGCATTGACGGCTACTCTGGCATGAAGACACATGAATATAGCTTAGAAAGTCACGAATCAAAGACCCAACGTTTCGACACTCCTGTCTATTTTATTAGGAGTTACAAGTTCAATTTGCCTCGTAAACGTTGAATCACCCCTGATAAAGATACTAGACCAGATGTGTCGAAACGTTGGGTCTTTGGATCGTAACTTTCTTTTGCAGTTTGGGCACAACATTATCATAATGGGTACCAAGGGCAAAAAACACTTTGACTGAAAAATACAGTTTAATTGGTCTTTTAATACTTAAACGTTATCTGGTGAGAGAGAGAGCTTTGCTGGGCATCAAGGATGGACTGCAGTTACCGAATTGTCTCACGGATTCCGTAAAGTTCCATTTTTAAAGCTTTTCATATAGGTATTTTGCAGCCCATCTCAAGAGACACTGTTAACAATGTACAATTGCTAGTGGACGATGGAAGGGAGTCAATTAGAGATCTATTGTTTTAGTCCATAAACATGGCGATATTACCTACGTTCTCTCAATGATAAAGCTGTTTTCGCTGAGCGTCGAAAGTAATTTAGCGATTACTTTGACTTGGTGCCTGTCTCAAACGTATCGCGCCAATTTATGCTCTGCCATCCTTCTGCAAAAACAAAGCTAACGAGACTTTGCCGAAAACGTTTTCCTCGAGCTTAGTCAGTGCCGGGTCCACTTATTTGCCTTCCGTTATCATTGACCCTTGCGGTTCTACCCTCTTTTGTATCAGGCTATAACAATTATAACTTAAAAGTCCTAGAAAAATTGCTACGAGAGGTAGTTGCGAAATTCAAGGTACGGTAACTTCAACGAAATATAACTAATTGCTTTCCTGAATATTTTACAATTGCCCGCTTTCACCATATGATAATGCAGTAAGTTTCAGGGATTTCTATTCATAATACAGTTGTTTAATCTTTGAACTTAACATCCATTGTTTTTTTATGCAGAGAGTCCCCCAAAACGTACGGCAGTACGAGTGGGTGAAAGTAGTCTATTTATTCAAGTTATTTTGACCTTCAGGTTCACGTTGTACACCAACAGCGAATTATGCTATAACTAGATTTGTACCGACAGTAAAGATAAAGAATGGACGGCTAATTCTGTTGCATGCTTTGGGTAATTGTCAAAACTTAGATGTGTTTTCAGTTAAAGTTGCATATCGCACGTGCAGCACGACGTATTTTTCCTTTTTTAATAACCACTGAACAATATTCTTATTTTTCGCGTTGCCGTTGTCAAACCACCTCCGCCTCTTTATTTAAACAGTTCTTTTTTGTTTACCATTTCGCTATTTGCTAAGAGAGTCTTAGACTGGATTTTTTATGGCATTTAGATATTTCAAAAGAAGATTATCGAAAGGTAATTAATGATGGCAAAGAATGGATATTATTTTGCCGTGAGTATAAACCGTAAACCTAAACCTAAACCTTGTGATGATATTCGCACGGGGTTGAAAAAAGATAAGGACAAAGGCTTTTAGTTAAAAAATGAAGGGTGTTTGTTTTCTTAGAATATTAGGATTACAAGTTTTTGTGTAAATAATCTATTTTAAGTGTTTTCAGTTCGTTATCCTGTTTAGTTTTACAGAGCTTGGAGGCAACGATATTGAACCTCGATGCAGAGAAAACACTAGTGTACAAATAAAATTTACCATTTTAATTGTATCGTGAAAATTGGTCTTGTTTGTCCCTCCCTGTCTAGTCCTTTAGTTTTGCCGTTGAGTTCCAAAGTTCACCAAAAATGTGTGCTTTGAGCCCCAAGAGCTTAGTTTGGCCATGGTTCCGTGAACTTCTTCGAAAGCTGACTAGGACCCTAATCAAACTAGACCTTATACTCATGCTACACTCTATGAACTTTTAGGGTTTCAGTAGGCACTGGTGGAAACATTTGTGGAAACTATTGTCGATGCTTGTAAATTACTTTTATTTGTGTACTGAACTGAAATGTGAAATAATCATGTTTTGTGATGATACCAAACTAGAATTCAAAGAAGGGGGGCTATTACTTATTTACATCAACTGTGAAACCTTATACAAGTAATGGGTCCCGGCTGAAAACTGAAGGACGTCGCAAATTGCGAAATCAAAAAATAAGAAAAAAGAAACCGTGCAAATTAGTTTATTATTGAGGATTGAAGTCCACACATATGTTCACTAAGGTAAAGAGGCAATCATAATTCCGGTGTTTTTTAGAAATAAATAATTAACAAACTTGAATGATTAGAAGAAAGTTTAGCAAAAGCGGAACTATAATTTGGAACGTTTACACACGCTGAAACGTTCACTCAACTACTGTGATAGAGTTAAGTGCTTGACTTAGGGAGTAAAACGCGATCGACCGTTCCACAATCACGATTCACAAGGTACGCAATTTGACCCTCGTTTGCAGATCAGGCGGGTGAAGTTTATAGTTGCTAGTGAACTCTAAAAGCTTAACTAATTTAGCCTCAAAAGTTTTTTTGGACTTTGAAAAGTATTAAATAGACAAATAGTTTGCCTCGTGCAAAGCACCGCCACTCCACTGAAGTGGAACTCTGATTTTGAATATCGATCGTGTATAATACATCTTCCAGTTTTCTTCCTGTTTGAGGCATATTTCAGGGTGCCTTTCAGAATGTCTGGAAACGCCACTAAAAGATATATGAACTGAAACGAAAGACCAAGATCTGCAATCGTTGACAAACATAACAGCTATATCAGTCCTTTTGTATTATCCTTTCAAAAGCTCTTAAGAATGTTTTAAAATATGTATAAACGTGTATGCTTCAAGTTATGTTCGATCTGTTAAGTTATTAAGACAGATCCACTGCAAGGTCCTAACACAGTGAAAAGTGTTCAATTTGATGAGCGGGTAACAGACAAATACGACGAGTGGTACTGATTGCGAGAGACTAACAATCACGAAAACAAACAAGAACGACACTTACCAATTCCAGAAGAGACTGCATCAGCTAAATAAACCATAACAGAAAAACAAGGGTTTACATCAAGCGATAAAATACCTATTGCTAAATATTTGCAGACCGGGGCAGGGTTTGTTCAAACACACTTACCTAATGTTAAAATCCACAACACCAAAAAAGCCTTAATCGGCATGTCTGCCGAAAACAACGTATGACTCCTTAGGCTAATTGTTTTTACTACTATGTGCAAGTATGGTTTCAAACCTGAGTTCTGCTTGAAAGACTGCCCTTATTTCCTAAACGGAGGGAGATGACGTCATGGCCGTCAGAGGTCAGGACCCAATTAATTATGAAATCACTGGAAAAAGAGTTTGATGAAACCGACACTTCGGGGGACAAAGACTACACAAAGAACTCTTTAATTCCTTCCTTTGTTGAGCAAGATGGTTTTGTGGTCAATGCCAGAGGAGAATTGAGTATGGGGGCATGAAGTTTGGAAGGCTTGTACCGGAATTTAGAGAACTTTAACAGCAACAACAATTTCACAAGTGCTTTAATGAAGACTGCACTCTTTCACAAAACTTAGGCCGCAAACAGACTACACCATCGCTTTATAAATTAAAGGTTTTAATCCGGCTACCTTTTTTGAGTTTCATGTCCCAGTGCACGCTTCCTGAACTCAAGTGAATAAGAATTTTTTCAGCTCAAATTGAACTGCCCCCACTGAGGGTGGATACAATCATGGATTGCCTGCTGTGGTAGTGTTATGTAAAACGTTATTCAGTTGACCCCGAAGAATCATCACTTGAGCCATAGTGAGCTAAATGTTGAAATCTAAAACCGGTTACAACTGTTTTACCCGATAAGTCAGATACCTTCTTATAAATTCTGTGTTTGTGACATTATTTCGGCTGCTCTCGGCACTTATCCGTCCTTCATGTCAAGATAATGAATAAAATCGTAATAATTAACTTTGATATGCTATGATCGATTTTGTAAATGTAATAAAAGGAGAAATTGACGTTTGACCAGTTCAAAGTCAAAAAGGCATTGACAGGGAACTAAAATCCCTACAAGACGGGAAAATCCAGTCTCATTTCTAGGGCCGCGGAGTACGCTTGAAAACGGGGAGGGGGGAAGGGCGGGGTTAGGTTTTGGTATGGATCACGGAAGCGTGAGTGGAGGGGGAGAGGTTTAGGAGAAACAACACCGTAACTGAGAAACAACCGCGCCGACTAATAGACTTTGTTTGTGAGTGTATCTCAAATAATGTTTAAGCCGAAATTTTTCCCAAGAGTTTTGTCTGAGATTGTGGCACGTCAACAGCCCAAAAATTTAGTATTAATTCGCGTAATAAGGAAACAAAATCACAAAAAGACAAAACAGTACGGCAGCGAGTGACTTAGCACAAAAGTATGTCAGTGAACTTAATCTTCTTTTTACCTCCGTATAGTTATAACCTTTGAAGGAATTTAAACTTCTTTGAAATTTAAAATGTAAGGGAATCGGACCGTTCGCAGGAACTCTTTGCTTTGAACTCTTAGACCAATGCTGAACTTATTGAATCACTCAAATTGAAAAGAAATTTAAGACCTCTAGCTCTATTAGTTCATTAAAGCTTTCAAGGACTAATTTATTCATTTAAATAGTTCGATGTTATCCAGGCCCGGGTTGCTCGAAGCATGGTTAGCGCTAGCCAGCGTAGTCTCAGCGTTAAATTCCATGTAAACATATTGGTTTTGATACCTCTTAACCAACGGTTAACGCTAACCAGGCTTAAAGCAACCGGCCCCTGATCATTATCTCATTTCTATTGCTTTTCTTTCCTTGCAAACAGTACATTTGAGTTAAGACACAGACTCTTGCCCTATATAAGCAATTCATGATATATTTTAAGTAGTAGCTGTTTATCGCCTTTATGGCATCAGACAACAACGACTGGTCTTAGCTAGCCTTTCTCTACAAACGTTCCTCTTCTAACAAATTTGTCTCCAGGAAACCTAAACTAGTACCTGTTGGCCCCTAACATCTTGCGTAGGATTCCTGCCGCTCAAATTGTCTCATCTGAGTATTCTTGCTTTTATTTTATTCGGTGATATTTCCCTAAAATTTATAAGTTCTACAACTATCTGCCAGGAAAAGAGCTGAAAATGAAATGGAGAAGTAATCCTCGCACTTATCTTGACAATTTCAGCAATTGTCTCTTAATAGACACCTAGGGCCTGTTTCTCGGAAGCCCCGAAAACTTTTCGGGCCCGAAAAGCCATTTGTGAAACTGCCAACCACTTGTTTTGGAAATCCGATCTTTTAACATGTTTTCAGGGTAACAAAAATAAAAATAACTGTGAAGTTTGACGGCTTAAATCCTCTCCGTTCTTGAGATACAAAGGGAATTGTGACACCCGAAAATGGCCCGTAAAGTTTCGGGACCTTCGAGGAACGGGCCCCTGGAGACTTCAGGTGGCTTCAACGGGATTCGAACCCATACCCACTGCGATGCCAGCGGTGCAATGACGCCTACTAACTGAGCTATGAAGCCGCTCAGTTGGGAGCAGGTCAATAGGGAGTTTAAGCACGGACAACGACAACGCCTACGAAAACGCCCGACTTCAAAATATAACTTAGCGCTATCGCAAGTATTTCGCAATCATCCCGTCTACGGGTGAACTATTTGCCTGGGAGACGCGGTGGCCTCATGGTTAGAGTGCTCGACTCCGGATCGAGTGGTCCGGGTTCGGGTCCTGGCCGGGGACACTGTGTTGTGTTCTTGGGCCATACACTTTACTCTCGCGGTGCCTCTCTCCACCCAGGTGTATGTATAAATGAATACCGGCGAAATGCTGGGGGTAACCCTGCGATAGACTAGCATCCCATCCAGGGGGAGTATAAATACTCCTAGTCGCTTCATGCTAGGGAAACGGGAGATAAGCGCCGGCCTGATGGGCCCTCTGGCTCGTAAGCATTACCTTTTACGAGCGAACTATCCTGAAACTGGATGAGTACGAACGGTTTTGAATGAATGGTTCATTGTTACATGCTCACGTTGTCGCCAACACCTAAAACTTGGTGATTTCACGTTTTTGTTTTTTGGATTACGGCAAAATATGCATGGAAAATCGTGCTGCACGATTATATTTCCTATTTTAACCAATAATAGTCTTGCTTTGTAGCGTTGTCGATGCCGTAGCCGTCGTCTTTGCTTAAACTCCTCACTTTGTTGATCGGACGTGGACGCGTGCATGCGCATAAGGCATTACGTTATGAAATATCCCCCTGTTCTCACTTGCGACTCCATTGGTAATGTTCAGTCACTAGGCAGACCATCCTAAAGTTTAGAAGTTCGTAATGGGGTCATTCGAATCCCACAACTTCAGCAGCTATTGAATGAATTTGTAGTCTTTTAGAAAGTTATTAGAGTGTGTTTCGTGGACCGTGTGACCCGAACAAACGGAGAAAAACGGCGTAAACGTTACCTTGTATGAATAGTCTACGATGGATGAAAAATAAAGCAAACGGCAAAACATTGGGCTTATGGTAACGATACGAATTTAGTATAACGCAGACAATGGTGTGCATTCTCTCTCTTTCTCTCCCCCTCTCTCTCTAAATTTGTGTTCAACAATTGCTCCCATTTGGGCTGAAGTGAACGAAAAAGTCTTGTTTTCTACGTGGTATATAAGTTGATTTTCAATGAGGCTTGCATATTCTTTATAGGCATATGTGAGCATGTATATTGGACCTATAAGCAAGCTTATCCACACAACGTGATTAAACGTCGTCCTTAGATCATTGGTCATGCTAATTGTCACGTTGTATTGCCCCAGATACTTTGAGAGTTAAATACACTGTCCATTTATTTCCATCGTTAAAAGAAAGATTCTTTTTATCTGCTTTTCATTGCAAGATCAAGATCTGGGGAACTTTTAAAAGATCGTGTCATGATCGTAATTTACAATCATGCAGTTTTCTGGTTGATTGAGCTGCAAGCAAAGGTCACGAAAAGCTTACCACATCCCATTGCTAGGATACTTTAATTAAGTAAACATTAGGCGATGATGAAATTGTTTTTATTTCGCAACTACAAAGTAGATCTTTTTAATCCGGCCTTTCCTGTTCATAGCACGTAGTTAAATCTTGGTAATAAAACACAGTACCACATACTGTAAAGACTCGTGTATAAGCCGCGCCTTTTTGCTGAAGTTTTGTGCCAAAAAATATTTTGGGATGAAAGAAATGAAGTTGCACCGTTTACATCATATTCGTAGAGTCCTCCTGATCATCTTCCTTTTTAGCGTTCAGATTAAAATCGGGCCCAGTCCTTTTCCTGCTATGACTTCGGAAGTGACGAAAAAGCTGGCCACCCCTTTTCGTCCCCAATCCCCTTCTAGGTGCGCCCCCCATTCCTCCTTATGATGGGTCATCTTCTGGTGGCCTGGTTTCCTGGGAACTAGAGAAACTAGAGAAAGGTGTAAGAGGGAAATAAAGCTGACCTGTTGCGACAAAAAATAATACAAGGCTTGTGGCTAACTTTTGATTTCCTCCAGTTTCGCTTCAACCCTGTAAATTACAGATGAATTCTGTTTTCTTTGTATATATGGAAAGAACTCAAGTGAGGCCATCGCTACTGTGTGCATGTGATGGATGAAGAACCTTCGCTGTTCCACAGCATCAGGAACTTCTTATGCAATACCCAAGGACAGAGAAAAATCTCTGACCCGGTTGGGAATTGAACCCACGACCTCCGGATTAGATCACCGTTGCTCTACCGACTGAGCTACAAGGCCAGACGGGAGCAAGTCGTGGGAGTTTGAGGACAAATCGGCTCGGCCGATGGCCTCACTTGAGTTCTTGCCATATATACATACATACGCTACTTAGGACAACACGCACTTGCACTAGTACTTGGCTTGGGCCGAGCCGATTTGTCCTCAAACTCCCACGGCCTGCTCCCGTCTGGCCTTGTAGCTTAGTCGGTAGAGCAACGGTGATCTAATCCGGAGGTCGTGGGTTCGATTCCCACCCGGGTCAGAGATTTTTCTCTGTCCTTGGGTGTTGCATAAGAAGTTCCTGATGCTGTGGATCAGCGAAGGTTCTTCATCCATCACATGCACACAGTAGCCTCACAGTGTTACAAAGAGTACCGCGAGAATATGTGCTCAAATGAGTGCCGCATGTGCAGCACGATTATTTTTCCTCTTTTAACTAGACTGCGAGCAGTCTCTCTTTTGCTCTAAATCGTTGAAACGAACGAAGACTTCAAAATGGCTGAAACTGCGGGTCGCAAATACCGCGGGCGTTTGTTGGAGCACTCTAACCAACGCGCGCGGTATTTGCGACCCGCAGCTCCAGCCATTGAAAGTTCAACGCACACGTTCGTTTCAACGATTCTAGAGCAAAAGAGAGACTGCTCGTAGTCTATCTTTTAACCAATGTTAGTATAATTTTCAGCTGTGAATATAAGAATTTAGTGTTATATTCACAGCGCTACCTGGTGAATATAACATTTTGGAGGGGCGGGAGCTAAGCCAATCAAGCACTTTTCGTGCCTTTTTATCTTGTTTTAGCCCGTTGTTTTGCACTTTCTTGATATTCACCACTGAAAATTACACTAAAACAATTATTCACCTCAGGCTCAGTGAATATTGGTGAATATATAAAGGCACTGTTGACCGTGACTGAGAAAGGCTCAGCTCATAGGTTTGTTTTCCTTACAAGCGGGTTTTCACCAGCAACGCAAGCATAAGCCAAACAAGCGTTGGTATTATTAGCTACTTTTGTGAGAACAAAAAACACTGATTCCGTTGAGAACAATGGGACTGCGTTTGTTGCTCGTGCCAGGAAGTCACGGCAAATTTCATTGTTTTTGTGCAACGGCGTTTTTGCAGACCGACTTATTTTTGGATTGATTTTCCCGCGAAACCAGACCTTCCCAGTTAATCACAAGTCTTGCATGATAAATTATCATCCATGGGATCGAAAATGGTCAGTCGTGCAAGCCAAATCTTATTATTAGAACTGGTCTAAGAATATATAGCTTGATCTGTGAAATTGTCCCATAGAACGAGTGTTGGAATTGTAGGCTCCTGGTTGTGCTTTTGTAGCGTCGCTAGAGCGAGTTTCAATCGAGTGTCGTAAAACCAAAACCAAAGTATTTACTATGGCCAATCAAAAAGGACGGCAACAATCCAGTAAACCAATCAAAACTCGAAGTAATTACACGTAGCCGACACGAAGGGCGGGCAAATGTGCACGCGCGAGCCACGATTGGTTTTGGTTTCACTTCTGATTGGTTGACAAAATGGCGCGAGAACCAATCACTGGGTGAAGTAATGCAAAACCAAAGGAATTCGCTAATTTTACTTTCGACACTCAATTGAAAACCGCCCTAATGAAAACTGGCAATTAGCCTTTACCATACAGCGTTAAAACGTGCTTGCAACCACAAGAGAGGACCAGGTAAGAGAACGGATGCCTTGCCCCATCATAGTTTTTTAAAATCTATTTTTAGTTTCGCAAATCTATTTTATGTTCTCGTTCCCGATGTCACTGATATTTAAAATTTCCTTACGTCATTACAACTGGCCAATCAGGTGCATCTCTAAAAATAGCTGCGTGGTTCTCTTACCTTATCCTTTCTTGGCGGCCACAAATATTTGTTCTGTTTCCATCAGTATGCTAGTTTCTCCCTCCTCAGCGATCAAGTCTTCTTTG
>OX421452.1:9187234-9194734 GCA_949126865.1 Montipora capitata | reverse complement strand
TACCATGAGAATCAAACTTTAAACTTATGCTGTATTGAATATAATGAACAACAACAGCGATGCATCCTATTGTTAAGATGAATGACACAATGTTCTGACGTCAGGGATTCAAAAGCTCTATGAATGGGTATGCAATGCAGACATTCCTCTATGATAATGTCATAATGTGTATTAGTATTTAAGCTGATAATTTTCCTCTACCATTGCAATCACTACTAGCAGTCCATTTAGCATTAAAAAGGACTCTTATGTAACAACACAGAATATAATTCATTTTACACATTCATGATATATACCATTTTTACAAGCTCGTAGCAACACATTGTTGCCCTGCACTGGCACCAAAACACTGTTATTTTATCTTGACTACAATTATGGTGATCAACACTACTGATGTATAAGATGCCCAGGATTTGTTCTTATGTCAATACCACAACTACCAATGTGTTCATCATTCTTGTGCACACTAATGGCCCCTTACATGTCTCTATCAGTCAATGTTAATTGAAATTTAAACCTTTCTGTCTTCTCGCATATCTTCTGAAGCAAGTAAAAGGCTTTTTAGTGTAATTTGCCTAAAAAGGAAATTGCCTTTTTCCTGAGTTCTTGTACACACTTCACACCTTTAATTATTCGTCTTGTTTTATTTAGGCTCAGTCTCAGGCCATATTTGATTTAAGCATAAAGTTTTGACGACAATGGAATGTTCTTAAGAATACAACACTCTTAGTTTTCTGCTTTTCTGTGAAAATCATTTCAACTTCTGTACAGGTATCCCGCTGGATCACTATCACGACGTCCAGTTGACGCATTGCTTTCACATGAGCATACATGGTCAAAACTACTATATGTGAGAGTGCATATTTCATGCGCTCACATGGGCCCTGGGGCCGATAAGGCCACACATGCGCATACATGACATAGTGTATGGCGTGTTTATTCTGTTTTGAGTTTTGTTCGCTGTTTTGGTTTTCTTTGAACTTTTACATCGTGTCCTTAAGATGTTCAGCTGCCAGGGTCTTACTGCGTAATAAAGTGGTAATTTAGAGCAAAAGAAACCTGTGTCACATATAATACACAAACTTAGCATAACGAGATCTGTCTTCCTTTCTCTACTTTATTTTCACTAATTTAACATCTTGATCATGTACAAATGACTGCGTGCATCGCATTTTTCAAGTACATTCATCATTGCTGGCATCACTGGTGTAGAGTAAAATATACGAAGACAATTAACATGCTAAATAAAATTAAAAAAACTGAAAGAGTTGATGATCCACGAAATAGAGTGCACAAAATATTAGCAATTATGTGAATAATTGTCACAAATTATAGGCATTTACTTGTATCTTTGTGTTCGATGATCAAACATGACGGCTTTAATTTCTTGTTATTGTTCATCTTTGTAATTTATGGTCAAGTTCCTGCTCGCAATCACCAGCAACAAGATTGTTCTTGTGGAAGTTTTGTGCCAAATTTGTAAATGCATTTATGTCATTTGCGCTCAAAAATTGTTCAACTGATCTCTTGAGAGCTTTGACTTGTACGCTCAAGCGGAATGACCCGATGCGAAAATACTAAAAGCTCACCACCACTGATCACCTACCGCGAATGGCGGATACATTTGTAAGTTGTTTGAGCCTATCCGAAATAGCCGAATGCATGTTGACTTTCTTTGCAGGTTCTCTTGAGGGAAACCAGACGAACATTCGTTGTTTGAAAAACGTGTGCCCGAGGAGCAGGAGATAATTTTCCGATGTGACTCGTGTAACTCGCATCAGCATTCTCGTCACCAGAGCCTCTGAGCTTGGAGACCGGAACAAGAAGTTAGCGCCTGCGCAAATACGACGGATGTGAGGTTTGTGGCGGTCTACAGCCTGCGCACGAGCAAATTACATAGCCTGCGTAGCATGGCGGTTTTTTGTCGAGCCGGGCGCACGAGCGGCGAAGCCGCGAGGAAAATAAAAACCGTCTGCCCGGATTCGAGGGGTTTTTCACTGCCGCCCCCTTCACAGCATTTTGACACCCGCGGTGACAACTTGTCTGGTTTCAATTTCCCCAGCCAATCATAGGCTTGATAGTAATATGAAACTTCGCCAAAGTGTGGCGCGTTTGGCAAGATCCTCATGCTCTTTCGTCTTTTTCGATGGCTAGGAAGGGCGATAAGCCGAAAAAGCCTGCCAATGTTCAACGGGCTATTTTAAGCGTCAATGATAATTGTACATTGTGTTGTTGTCCACTAAAGATTAAATACGGAGAATTAAAAAGAAATTCGTATATTTCAACGCAAAACCTTTTCAAGGTCTCGAAGCGCGAAGGATGCATACAAGGTCTGACTTTGGCAGAACTCTGTTCACATATTGGACTGGAAATTGAAAAATCAGACACATTCTTTGATCGAGTATGTCATGCCTGTGGTAGAAAAATACGGAACGCATTTGATTTCCATACCTTCATCGCCTCAAACTTGAAAAGAGAGAAGGATAACTCGGCTGTGATGGAAGTTGATGACCATTCTGGTAGATTCAAGCGGCTTTTGCCAACAACTATTTCATCGCCAGATAGAAGTCCTCAAGCCAGAAAAGGGAAAAAAGCAACTGGACAAAAATCATCAGCGAAAAAATCCTTAAGTTTTAAAGATGTTTCGAGCTCTGTGGTTAACACTGACAGCGATCACAACGAACTCTCTACTTTAAACACAGCGGATGACTCACCTCAGGAAGCTGGCGAACTTTTTCTCTCATATCTAAACGTGGAAGACTTACTTGAAAGTTCAAGCACCGAAGCTAAAGTGGTAATTGTTAACCCGGGTGGTCGCGTTGAAACGTTCAGCTCGTTTCATGATAAGACGAAATCGATAATAGTAAATCTGTGCAGAAAAAAATGGAAAACGGTTGCTAATTTGACATTCTGTGTGTGATTCGTCGACCACAATCACCGACACGGCTCGATGTAGAGCACTGTCTTCTTTTAAAGCGGCAAGGAATGCCTTTTCTAACACCGTTTCAGCGGAGCAATAGAGAAATTGCCGAGGTGGACTCTCTCGAACCGCATTCAGTGCTTCCGTCGTAAGTTCCATTGCCGTGCAGTTCAGCGACAACATTTCGGAAATCTGGTCGTCTATAATACTTTTCAACGGGGCAATGACAATCACACACGTTTTCGATGAAGAGATTTCTTCTTTGGCAAGAGCGAAGGCAGTATAGATCATGCTCTTGCCAAAACCTGTTGGCAAAATTGCCATGACGTCTGAAGAAGATTGTTAATGGCCGTTTCCTGCTCTGGCTTCAAGACTACTGCACTATTTCCCGACGAATATTCAAGAGCGACAACGCTCTAGTTAATGCTTCTGCCATATTTTGATTTTGTTTTGACGAGAAGATTTGTTCAGTCTCTCGAAACTCTCCCAAGGGAAATTACCAAAATATTTGATTGACGGGCGAGCATTCTGAACCAATCGGAACGATCCGTACGCTGGCATACGGACCGACTCAAAAAAGCCCCCCGTCCGTGCAGGCGTCTTTCAGTTGCTCCTGCCTCAATCTCCTCGCGGTTTTTCTGCCCTCGCCCGCCTTTATTACTTAGCAACCAAAACCGCCACGCTACGCAGGCTACAAATTACAGTGTGCATCTATCGAAACTATCGCGGCGAAAATGCACTTGAAGGAAAAGATACTCGTCCTCATTCTTCCCGCTGTTACACTGCCGAAGACTTTTAATCCCGCTAGCTGCTCAGAGCAGACTAACTACTGTGCAACGCCATAAAATGCGACTCTATTCAATGCCACAATGGCTTAATGAAGACTGCGATAACCGTGATAACTCATAATTAGTCATATTTAGGGCTTTTCGAATTCTGGTCTGTTCAGCGACCCATACACACCTGATTCGTCTCTTTCTCTCTCGGAAGTGATCTCCAGAAGAAATTGTCCGGCAACGCCAAATCGAATCACTCGATGTTACTATAAACGTTTCGGCTTTTTTACGCTCTCGATTCAACGCCTGAGTGCATTTGACAGCCGAGTGAGATCGAGAGTTTCCGTCATTTTATTGGAACATGTTAGAAACATGTTTTCTCAAAACAGGATGAATAACGTTTCTCAGAAAGACGTCCTAGTGGATGTTCAGTATTGCTGACGCGAGATTGTCAGTCGACACAAGACGAAAGAGCGAGGCTAGTGATCATGACTTCTGGCTGTCTCTGAAATTTAAGCGTTTTAATTTCACAGAGTTTGTTTTATTTGTTAACCTTATTTTGAGGTTGAAAGTTTGCTTTGTGAGTTTCTCTTCCGTCACTTTTCTCGTCAAGAGTGAAGAGGTTTGAGTTCTCTTAAATTGCAGATGTCTTGAATGGAAAAGGTTCGAAGAACTATTAAATTAAATATGCACAAAATTACAGGAAAAACGAATAAAATGACAAAACAAATAACACGCGATGGAATTCGACTTTCTGGTGGAAGATGGTTAACCGACCGTCTTGAAAAAAACTTTCCGAATGGGCAAAAGCTCATCTCGATTGAACGGAAGGAATCGAATAATTAAAGTAAACTTCAATGATAGAGTTATTTTCCACGAAAGGTTCGATTAACCGGTAGTGAAATGTGGTCACAGGCGTGTTTATTATTCACGAAGGTCAAAATATTTTCTCAATGATAATGGCCACGATGACATCCAGTTTAGATGACTTCACCATCAGGGAACGAAAACGTCCTTTCAGATTAGGCTTTTCTGCCACCTTAAATATTTTGTGATTATCGAAGCATTCTATTTATTAGATTAAGACACACGACCGCACGGGGTTTGATTTATTACAAATTAATGGACAGTAATAGAAGAAGAAAGCAATACTAAAACATGAAAATATACAAAAATCTATAAAATATCCCCAACAACCCTACGTATGGGAGACGCTATTGTCCTGGCATGCGAAATGTTCACTTCCGGTTGCTGAACGCATCTCATCTCCCGTGCTTAAGTTCCGTAAAATTAGTTTCACAACGGATGTCCTTTGGCCATTGATTCCAAATGTCAGCTGAAATGTCTATAATTCTGTGGAAAGAACTAAGAATATTTACATCTGTTGTTGGAAACATTATTTGCCGAGGAAGCTACTGAAATGTTTCTAAACAGAAACATTTTTGCTTCCGGGGAAGCAAATTTTGCTTCCGCTACAAATACTTCCTGGGGCCGCAAACGGGGAGGCTGTTACTCCCATAAGGTTGTTTTCTCGTTTGCGGGCGCCTTTAGACTTCCTAATGCGGTGTCGATCAACGGCAAAGAATACGTGACGGCAACATTTGCGCTTTTCCAGAAATCTAAATAAGAAACTTAGCTTCTGTGATCTTAGTTCATTTCTTGCCTTTCAGCTAACTAAGAGTATCAAGTAACTTCTAAAAAGCAAGAGAGAGAGAGAGAGAGAGAATTTTCATGGTTTTATGACCAGCGGCAACCTGCGTAAAAAGAGCCAAATCGATCATCCTCGAATCGTTTAACTCGCTAATACGTTATGACCGGTTAAGATCCTATAATTTGGCTCTTTCATTCAATGCGCCGAGTTCAAATGATGTCGCTGTCGAATAAACGCCGAAGGCAAAAAATAAGCGCTACAACTTTTTTTCCAATTCAACCAATGCGGCGCTTTATTAAAACATTGAGTTGTGGGGCATGACTCACCTACTTACTGACGAATCTCTTTCTCTTCAATCTCCAAATAAGACGGTGAAAGTTCTAACTGTTGAAATCTAAAAACTCGTTACAATTTTTTATGTTTACCGGATATGCCAGATACCTTCTTGTAAATTCCGTGTTTGTGACATTATTTCGGCTGCTCTCAGTAAGGGGCGGACCATTAGAAATCACGGGAGGGGGGGGGGGGGGGGTAAACATTTTTCAGCGGATGAATTTTTTTTTAGTGCAAATTGTCTGCATAAATTTGATTTCGACGTGAAAGCTCTGCACTTTTTTTTTCGACAGCACTTCTTTTAATGTTAAAGAAATGTAAAGCTTCGCACAGTTTAATTACAGTACTGCTCAAGGTGACAGTCTCTTTGGAGTCTTGATTTTCTCGAAATTTGAGTATCGCGATTATCGAGAAAGAAATGAGCTATTATAAAAGGTATCGCACCTCATGCCTCGAGTGACGTTTTTTCACTTGTCAAGGAAACTCGGCTTCGTCGTGTTGGTCGATACTATTCTTTACACTTGAACGCAATATAGTACGTATATTCGGTGTTGTTTTCTCGGTCGAAGATAAAAACGTCCTGACCAGTCGACAAATGGATCGTGAATCAATCGAGTTCACTGCCAGATTTACTTCCAAAAACCACAGGTTGTGTTGGTCTTGGAATGCAGGGTGGGGGCCCTACAAGAGCCGTTTGATGTTTTACCTGTAGAGTACAATGTTGAACGCTTGTCTATGACCTACTGTATTTTTCCCTGCGGTGTGCAATGCAGGGTGGGAGCTCTTGAAAGAGCCGTTGTCCACTGGTACTTGTAATGACATAGATAAAGCAACATTAACTATAAACCCCACCTTGCAAGGCCACATCAAACAGCAAAGTATACACAGTGGGACAAGATGTATCCCTGAGGGGTTGAGGGCTGTCCACCAGTGCACTTTACAAGGGCTGTGCCCGCCTGCCCTCTCTCCCAAAGAGAAAATGTGTCAGTTGCGTGCTCTAATAGAGAAAATGTGTTTTTTTTTTCAATATTTATGTATTCTTATAAAAACTGAAGGACAGGGAACATATGTACCTCATGTCGAATCTTGTTTTAGCTTTTCTAAGATTGGACAGGCTTTTTCCCTTTTCTGGTATGTAGCCTTGGTTTGGCTGTTATTAATTAAAAGCAGTGCTATTCTTTTTGTGTGATTTGGTCGTCTGATTTCCAGCACATTTTTAAGGGATGCATTATGCCATTAAAGAAAGAGATTTTCTGATAAAACACAGCCAAATCTGAACAAATCTGGCTATTTAAAAGTCAAATTTTTAGAATTTGAACCACAGCAAGTATTTTCCAGTCTTTCAATATTTTTTATATTACCCAAGTTGTTGAAAGTTTAAAGTACAGCTGAATACATATAGTAAGATTATTTTATTTGATTAATTATTATTTAATATATATTTAACATATTAAATACAAGGTGTTACAAATGAACCCACTGGGAACTCGGAAAAATCCGAGCCCCAGATGGGATTCGAACCCACGACCCTCCGTGATCTAGTACGGATGCTCTAACCATTTCAAGGGTGAAATGTGGGTATTTGAGTCAAATACCCACATTTCACCCTTGCTCACCATAGAGTCTCCAGTAGCTCAGTGGTTAGAGCATCCGTACTAGATCACGGAGGGTCGTGGGTTCGAATCCCATCTGGGCTCGGATTTTTCCGAGTTCCCAGTGGGTTCATTTGTAACACCTTGTATTTGATATATGTTAATCACTGTCTTACATTTAATATTACTTGAATTTTAATATTTGAAATGGTTGTTTAGATACATATA
>OX421452.1:9177234-9182234 GCA_949126865.1 Montipora capitata | reverse complement strand
TTTGCCCTTTATAAGCTAATATAATATTTTTAGTATCAGTTGTTTATCGCCTCGAAGGCATCAGATAAAGCCGACTGGCATTGGCTAGCCTTTTGCTACAAACCTTCCCATTCTAACAAACCTGTACCTTCAGGAAACCTAACTAGTACCTTCCGTAGCATCTCCGCCGCTCATAGGAGAACATGTTTACTGCATATCGCCTCCATTGTTTCGGAGCATTCTTGCCTTGTTTTATTTGGTGATATTTCCTGAAATTTATAAGTTTTACAGCTATCTGCCAGGAATGAGAACAGAACTGAAAATAAAAGGGAGAAGTGAACCTCGCACTTATCCAGACAATTTAAGCAATTTTCTAGTCTAGGCACCGAGGAGATTCGGACTACAACCTCTGCGATCTCGGTGCAATGCTCTACCAACTGAGCTATGAAATCACTCTGTTGGGAACAGGTTAATTTGTTGGGCGGACGTGGGCGCATAAGGCATTACGTTACGAAAGACCACAAGTTCTCACTTGCGTCTCCATTGATAATGTTCAGTCACTAGGCAGACAATCCTTTAAACTGCTCTCAGTCTATCTTTTAACCAATGATATCCTTGTCTTGTGGCGTTGTCGTTGATTATCGCGTCGTAGATCTTAATTGAAGTCTCTAGTAACAAAGCCAACCCACAGAGGATGGAGATACGTGTTAGACACTGTATAAATGAAAGACATATATATTTGAACAGCTGAATGAAACATTTTGAGGTTGAAGATTCTGATTTCACAGTTGTGAACGCAGCGAGGATATTCAACTTTTAAATTTAATCTGGAGTGAACTGCCCAAGGGATCAGCTTTTAAATTTCTCTGCGGTGGTCAATAGACCTTTTACAGTTATGTGTTTGGTTACCTGGCCTCAGTTGTTCAAAAGGTGGATAACGCTATCCACCGGATAAATCAATATTGATCTAGACGATAAACACTAGCGAAAGCAATTGAGTTATCCTGTGGATAGTGATTTATTGAGTGGATACCGCTGACCAACCTTCGAACAACTGGGACCCGGCCTTTAAATGAAAGTGAGGTTGGGGTTGACCTTGTTACAATAAGAGACCTCACTGCTTTTTTTACGTTAACGATGTTGTTCTCATGCTATTTAGCTGGATTTACATAAGAAAAACAGTAAGGTTTCTATCAAAACAAGGTCAACTCTAGCCTCACTTTCATTCATATGCCAGGTAACTAAGTACACAACTGTAAAATGGTCAGTCCAGTTGATAAACCCATTTCTCAAGTGAAGCTATGATCCTCGCAATTTTTTCAATTGAGTAAAGAAGCCTGTAAAGTAAATTCAGGACTTCAACGGGGTTTGAACCCGTGCCCTCGCGATACCGGTGTAACGCTCTAACCAACTGAGCTATGAAACCACTGACGTTGGGAGCTGGTCATTTGTGGGTTCCAAAGATCCCGTAAGGAATGAATTAACGATGAAACGATATTCTTATGTAATTGAAATGATATTCTTATATCATATCATCGTTGATTCATTCCTTACGGGATCTTTGGAACACACAAATGACAAGCTCCCAACGTCAGTGGCTTCATAGCTCAGTTGGTTAGAGCGTCGCACCGGTATCGCGAGGTCACGGGTTCAAACCCCGTTGAAGTCCTGAAATTTTCAGGCTTCTCTACGCAATTGAAAAAATTGCGTTCATAACTGCGAGGATCATAGCTTCACTTGTTTTCATATCCGCAGTTCATATATGACCTATTTCATATATCATTTCATCGTTTAAACACATTTCTGTGATCCTGAAGAAAGAAACTGGGCAAAAAATCTAGCGCCTCCGCTTTCTCGAAATATACATGAAAATCAGATAAAATCATACTTAAATGTTGCTTAAAAAGGCACGGTTGACCCTTTTTGTTCTGAGTGGTGCATGCTTATCAATTACACTCGCTAACAGGTGTTTCCACAAGTCCCACATTTCATTTGGTAGCGATCTCAAGAAAAATTGTCTGGCAACGCCAAGTCGAATGTATCGATGTTTCTGTAAAGGTTTTGGTTTTTTTACTCTCTCGACTCAACGCCTGATTGCTTTTGACATCCGAGTGAGATTGAGAGTTTCCGTCATTTTAGTGGAACATGTTAGAAACATGTTTTCTTAAAATAGGACTGGTCAATTACGTTTCTCAGTAGGAGGTGTTAGTGGATGTTATTGCTGACGCGAGATTGTTAGTCGACACAAGGCGAAAGAGCGAGGCTAGTGAGTTTGTATCTGTCCATACAGTCGGCTAACGGCTCCCCTCGGCTTGTGGCTGTTTTTTTAGCATCATCACTCAGCGGCAGCACCGTTTTTTGGAGAGAAGTTTCCTTTGAACCCGCGATTCAGTCTCGCACAGAAGTCCAGCGCGTTCTTGCTTGAGCCAATCGCTAAAGCACTTACTCAGTCAAGCTAAAATTTGTTTATTGCAAACATTTTGTCATCTCCTAATGAACGGAACGCTTTTCGAGTATTTCACATAATGACCTCTAAAGAGTGAGAACGTTATTTCAACTTGCAGTTGCTACTTTGAATGTAAAAAAATACAGAGTTAATGTCGTGTTGTAAGTGTCGTAAACCTCATGCGATTTTTAGTTTCAAGAATTTGAGAGTTTCAAAGAGATGGTTTTTAAACTCAATGAATATCCCGAAAAGATGATAGTCCTCACTATTAACAGTCGTCTGACTAAAGCCACACGCCATTAAACAGTCTCTATATTCAGGTCTTTCTGTAGGTACTAGAAAGCACTTCATTATTCAACTGCAGTCAGCAGAATACAAATAACACCCAAAACGAGGACAAATATCTTACGGTATTTGTACTCCAGAAGACCAGTTTGACCGGTTTTTCACAATCGTAAGCTTTCAAATGCGGTAAAACGACTGAAAACACTAATTTTTGCCCCGAAGGAAACGATAAATGCGCGCCAAATTTAGAGATTTTTGGCGAACACGAGTTCCTAGGGACAAGTGGTAACTAACACGACAGTTAATTTTCTTTGTTTATTAAAGAAAACCGAAATGTAAATACGACAAAAAGAGAAAAACTGACCACGGTAATGCGAGTCCGTGAAAGCAGTTTTGGACTGGAAGTTTAATTGGAAATCGAGATCATAGATATTTCATCTATGTTTTCCTTACATGTAATGCAAGTATTTGAAAAAAACTGCACGACACTTCGCTTGACGACTCCATTGACAGCTTTGACTTTCGTTTTGACCGATCAACAGCAACCTGATATAAGCGCGCGAAACCTGGACGGAAAGATCATAGCCTGCGAATACAGCAGCCTCTCATCGCTTCCGGCCGCTAGGGAAGTTTCGCGAGAGATTGAGGCGGCTGTATTCGCAGGCTAGCCGGAAAGATCACTGATTCATGATTGATGACGATCATGATCAGCCGATCTTTATCAGCAAAAGGATAATTGACGAACTGAGGCAAATGGAAAGGAAGCCTCTTCCACGGTTCACCGACATGACTGTTGTGTACGAATTTACATGTAACTTGCGCGATGCAAATTCTGTCGGATAGACGCCTCGGACGGAACATGAACATTCCGTAAAGCTCCTTAAAGACGAACACAATGCTGAAAACCAGTGAACCTGCGCAAGCACTGCACACTGCATAGTTCTCTAGAAACACCGAGGGAAGCCTGAGTTTCTAGTTTTCGAAATGCTTTTAATTTAAAACGAAAAGACCGAAACTCGACACACAAACGGAATAAATTCGAACATAAGTTCTTTTATTCGTTAGTATCAACGATAACCAACAACGTTAACCTACAACCGACAAGTAGCCAGACTGGCTTAACCATGCTGGATAGCCTGTACACAATCAAATGTTTTATAACCAATCAAGGAAGTATCATTCTCAGATGAATTTGTCTTTTCTTTCCTTTTCTGTCTGAAATTACCAAGAGGAAGGGAGCGTTTATATTTAAGGCATTTTAACGGGCGAAATGAACCCTTTGTGTTTTCTTTTCGTAAGCGCGCTTATTACCTTAATGTCCTATCGCACAACTTAGTCCAGACTGTTATTTTGGAACATTCTGTTCTTATCACGGAACTTATATAGACTAGTTGGCGATAACTCAAATTAACTATTACGTTTTCGTTTAGGAATAAAAAGAAAATATAGTATGCGACATTTAAAATCATTTCAAACGCTCAGTTTTCTCTGGAAGAATGAAAAGGTCCTAGGCAGTGCCGGCTGCAAGTGATCATAGATGATTGAAATAAGTTAAAATGTTGAATTAAATATGAAATAAAATTACAGAAAAATAACAATAAATAAAGTGGGGCAGAACTGATAAGGAGGAATTCGATGTTCTGGTTTAACAAAGAAATTCGAGCTCTCGGGTTAACTAAACGTCTTAAAGAAAACGACAAGAAGTAAGAAACCTATCCCGGAGAAGGAGGGGGTATGTAAGTTGAAGTCATTAAAATTTGATGTGGTGAAGACATTTAGGCTAGTTAGAGATAAGTCAGAGAATTTTTGTGCTGACAAGTAGCAGCCTTAAGCTTCCCTATAATCTTTGATCATTCTATGTTTTTGTTTAGGGCCAATAAGCTAAGACAGGCTTTGCTTAACTTGTTAACATCCCAAACTAAATACCTCATTAACGTGACTCAGCCTTCAACGTCGTCGCAATCGAGTAAACGCCGCGGGCAAAAGGAAAACCTGAATTTTTTCGTTATTCCAGCATGACGTCGCTTAATATCGAAACATTATAAATTATACAGTCCGTGCTCGTACAAAGGAGTTTCTTGCTCTTCAATCAGCAAATAAGATGGCTAACACTATAGAAGAGATGAGCTTTTTAAAATTTTCTTCGTCAAATTCGGTTTAGAATCAATACTTAATTCAATCGAGTAAGTAATGGGGTTTTCAAATTAATGGTGACTCGGTTTTGCTGACATGTGGCGTATCAATTAGCTACCATCCTATTAGGCTCATTTATTATGTACATTTCCTTTCC
>OX421452.1:9162234-9172234 GCA_949126865.1 Montipora capitata | reverse complement strand
TCATAAATTCGGCACAATGTCGGTAATATGAAGGTTAAAAAGTACAAAAAAAGATCATGCGAATTTAATAATTTAAACAACAAACTTTTTAACTTGAAGATGACATCAACTGAAAGCCTGTCACTTAAAAAAAACAACAAGGGTATCACGCCGTATATTGTCTGGACATTCATTATGATGTTGATAGCCTCTGATAAGCTGAACTTGTTTTTACTCCATTATAGGTTACTCTATAAGAACCTGGCGCAGCCAACACCGAAACTGCAAGGAAGATCGCATCCATTACTTTCAATGCATGTACGGTCCGATGAGCTACCGAGAGAGTGACTGTTCTCACACAGCAAACTACGTAAACGACTATGATGGAAAGCTGTCGTTCAAATGCCCTCACAATGGCTTTATCGCTGGAGTTATAAGCACCTACAGTGGCCATCACAGAGATCGCAAGTAAGGATTGACCGACGTTCAGGTGTGCGGCTTGGCTGAAATTTTGGTCAAAATGTGCTTTTCTTGATACAAAGACAATCATAAAAACT
Source organism: Montipora capitata (assembly GCA_949126865.1). Classification (NCBI taxonomy): domain Eukaryota; kingdom Metazoa; phylum Cnidaria; class Anthozoa; order Scleractinia; family Acroporidae; genus Montipora; species Montipora capitata. The sequence goes on along the minus strand of OX421452.1, from coordinate 9,171,698 downwards.
GCAAAGATTTGTTTCCTATTTATAAGTGTTGACTAGAAATAGGGTCTAGTTCTACGAAAGGAAACCGTCAGCCCAGACTTCTTCCTCACATTTTAACGTAAATCCCCTGAAAATGAACCAGATAACCCTCCACTGCTGTAAGCACGAAATCGAGATTTCGTCGTCTTGTTCCTCCTTCCAAAGGGTAAAGAATAAAGCTTTATGAATACTTAGATTCTGAATTGGAGAGAAATTTTGGTTGAATTTCTTTTCGATATTTATCGATATCTTTCTTGTGCATCACTGCACATAGCGATTGGCTAAAAAGTCTCGCCACATCCGTTTCATGGCTTCAAAGCAAAAGTCAAATCAACCGTGAGATGTCTTCCAGCGTATATATGGCCAACTGTATATGGCTTGCTTTACTTGAAGGCCCGTTTAGAGGCTCTGAATCAAAAAATGCTCCCGGAGAAATTCGAATAGGCCATTTTCGAGTTCATCTCTGCCTCCTCTTCAAAGTGAGTCCAAGTGCGAAATTTTTCTTATGAAAATTAGTTTTCATTCATATGTAAAATAGAACTATTAATTACCATCACAAAAACTTTGCCCTTGCACTCGCTTTGGAGAGGAGGCAGACGTGAACTCGGAAATGGCCTATTAATGCACCTTGTATAATCCTTCACTAAGGAGTTCTCTGATGCAATTTTTGTTTCAGGTTTTCATTTCGCTGCTGTCATAAGGATGGTTACTGTGCACATACCTGCAAACTCACGCCCACGCTGAACAACTGGGATGAAGACATTAACTACAGGGTTCCAACTGGCTATTACTTGGTCGGAGCTCACAGCTCACATCATAATTACTATGAGTAAGTGTTTCCCGGATTGCTTTGTTCAGTATCTGTATTGGCTTAAAGGTCAATCTCGGCGCAGTTATTAAACCTAATGGGGAATACTCAACATATCTCAGGGACCTTAGAGTCAGCGGAACTCCGAAAAATGAACTTGAAATCACAGTATCTTCCCATAGAAAAGGTGCAAGAGCTACAACAAGTTGCAAAAATAGTGGAGACACTTCACCTTCTTGGGGCGTTATTAATTTCCCTATTACCTCTCACACTACAGGGACCGGAAATGGAAGTTTGAGATCTGCACATTTACCGAAAGTAACCACTGCAAGGGAAAATGAAGTCGACAAAAAATCGCAAGTGCTTACAGCAAAGAAGCATTAAAGGGGGATACTGGTATTCGTGACAAGTTTAACAGCAAAACCACTGTATGGTGAAGCGAAACTGAAATAAAGAAACTTTGCCTTTTGAAGTGTAGTTAGTGCTTATTTTCGAAACCTCAAAGTGTTTGCGATCAATGATAGCGAAGATATGGTTGACGTTACCTATTGGGGCCCAGTTGCTTGCAGCATGATTCGCACTTAAATTGAAACCTTTATCGCTGGTTAGCGCTCACCAAGATTTAACAGGGGCCGTGAAGAGGGAAGTGTTGGGGGTGGGGGGACTATACCCCCCCCCCCCTCCACCTTTTTTCTACGGTGTTGTTTTGTCCTAAACCCCTCCTCCCTTCCCCTAGGCCGCTATTTTTAGCTCAGGGTAAAATGCAGCTGTTTATCTTTACTTGAGGAGCGGCATTTGGGGGACGCTTAGTGACGTAATTTGTCTGCTGATTAAGGGAGACACAAGTGATGTCAGTTGAAGTCGGTGAAAAGAGCAAGAGGACACTCGTGAGGCTTGTTGAATTCACCCATGCGTCAAATTACGTCAAGAAAATTCTCTTGATTATACGTAAGAGGGCGAGATGAATATCGGTGAATAAAAACCGAAACGAAGTCGAGGTTTTCATTCACCGATATTCACCGAGCCTGAGGTGAATAATTGTTTTAGTATAATTACATAGGTGATTCTTTGAAAAATATGCATTTAATTTCTTTAAAACAATTTAGTTCTTCGTTTGTCACCTCGACAAAATGGCTCGCGGCCATTTTAAAAAAAACCGCTTAAGTGGTACTATTATCAAATTTTTACCCCTTGATTTTTTGAGTGTACCACATAGAATACCATAAAAGACCAAAAATGCCATTTACCGTTTGCAAATATCTTCATTAGTTCCGGAGATATTTAAGTTTGAAAAATGGGTAAAATATGCAAATGAGTTGAGTTTCCTAGAATCACTAACCTTGCAAAAATTCCATACAATACTACAATATGTTATAGATGCGGGAGAATAGCAGCTTTACAGAGTTGCAACTTTGCGTTTTTATAGGTATTAGATTCCTTTACCTTCTAATGACCCCTACGCTTTGCCTAGCTTTCTTCCTTTTGTTGATTATGTGATTAGAAAAATTTAGTGCCCTATCAATATTAACACCTGCTATGGTAATGTTATGATAGGATAAGTTCTATTTCTCCGGTATTTCTCTATCATTCTCGTGTCTACTCATTAACATAGTCCAATATTTCGTAAAGTTACCCCTAAAGGAAATTTGAATCATACCAATATCAGCTGCTTTAAGGGCACATTCCTGTAAGTTAGATTGGATAGTGTTGAGGCTATTGTTAATTTCGTAAAATTAATGATCATCTGCATATATACAGATGTTTGAGTCCAGAATGAAGGTCAAGTCATTCTGAAGCAAATTCCATAGTAGAGGTGCAATGTTCCATGGGGAGTGTGGAATGGTTAATAATCCACTGGATTACGCAAAAGTGGTGTACATTTCATTATTATATGACTGACTTCGGAGTCCCAGAATGATCTCCACATAACAGGGCCGTAGCAGGCTGGGAAAACTGAAGGGGCACCAAGATTTTACGGAACTTGCATTTTGAAATTTCGGGATTTTGCGTTCGGAGGACGCAGCCCGTGTTTTGTAGGGAGGATGGGAACTGGGGCATGGGTGTGACATCCCTCGGTCCCTCCCCTTGCTACGGCCCTGCATAATTCCACAAGGGTTTCAATCGAGTGTCGTAAAACCAAAACCAAAGTAATTACTTTGCCCAATCAAAAAGAACTGAGACAATCCAGTAAACCAATCAAAACTCGAAGTTCTTACACGTAGCCGACACAAAGCACGGGAAAATGTGCTCGCGCGAGCTACGATTTGTTTTGGTTTCACTTGTGATTGGTTGCTTGAAAAGTGGCCCGAGAACTTTGAAGCAATCACCGAGTGAAGTAGTGCAAAAGCAAACCAATTTGCTAATTTCTTTCGACACTCAATTGAAAACCGCTCTACAGTAAACTCTTGTGGCCGAGAAGATTAAATTCCAAATGTAACTCAATAATTTTTCATTGTTGTGCCTTCACAAAAATATCAAGCATAACCCGGACAGTAAGAAAGTTTAGAAAAAATTGGTTTTTGTTCTCCCTCCAGCAATTATCCATTGAGGAAAAGGGTATCTGGCAAATCCTCCCGCAACTCGTCTCCGTATGACGTTATCAAATTGTAAAATCAAAGCTGAGAGGTTTCCCGACTTTGTTACCGATACCAGCTGCAGGTAAAAAATTACTTAGAAGTAAATCCTTTACCAGTTTTAGAGCCCGTAGTGTTATTTGTTTTGAGAATACAGCATTTTTCGCCTTACGTGACACCAAGACGGGCGACCCTAAAACACAGAATCATAGAATGGTGGAATGGCGGAATGACGGAAACTCGCCCAAACACCTAAAAGGGGGAATCGCGGTCAATCGCAAATGGCAAACAACATAGAATTCCATTAAGGGGATACATCTGAAAAACTAGCTTATAAAATAGGTGGTGTAGGCAATGGAAAATCGCAGGAGGTGATTATTAGTGTATCACCTAAAAGAATTGGTGTTTGAAGGGTGGTCCCCAATTGCGGCCAACGAAGTCGTCTTAGGAAGATTACGACAGCCTCTCAAACAACAACGTCCCAAAACAGATTTAAAAAGCTCGAAAAGACAAAACAAAATAAACAAGCTGAGTTAGGTTACTTTATTTCGTTCATTCATTGATAACTTTTCGCTTCTTTGCTCCTTTGTCGTGAAACTAACTCAAAAAACAAAAAAAACAAAATGTCTAGAACAGTGTTGTAGCTGACGTGACGCTTTGACAGTCACGTCTCGCGCGTAACGCGAGCTTGGGCCGCCTATGTGTGAAGAAGAAAGCACCCGTTTACTCCGCGTTTACTGATTAAGGGACAGTATCATGCGCATGATTGAGTTTGTTTGATCTCGCGCTCACAGAAAATTCTAGCCGCCATTATGAATTCACGCGTGAGTCACGTATATTCGCAGTTAACGAATTCTATCATGAGGACGAACTTTCCGGATCACTAAACTTTTGTAAATGCGAAAGTGCTTGCAATACAAAGCGATTGCAAGGAAAACAGCAACAGAGGATGTCCTTGTAGAGGAAGAAACAAATTGTGCGATGTGGAACAAGAGATGAACGTTGCAAGGATAGGGATAGTATTCGGTTAGAAATGACTGAATTTGAAGCAGGTTCGCCAAGTTCTAAACTTATTGGGGTTTTATTTCAGGATTTGCAAGATAATGCACCCCATCTACTCGAGGATCGAAAGAAGAGTGCAACCCTGACTCAAAGCTTTGAAGGATTTCATCTTTCAAGCGTCGGCGATGTTCAATCCGAAGAGCAACAACGACGCAAAATGTAATCTCTTCTCTTTTGTACCATTGATGAAGAGGGAATTGGAGTTAGCAATATGCGAGTGGGAGTACACTGTACCTTAGTTCAAAAACCTTGTGTGAAAACAATGAATCACAGCACAATATTAATTATGAGTTAGGAAAATATACACGTTGCAGCATAATCCAGCTCCATCAACATTATTTCTTAAAATGTGAAAAGTATACAAGCTTACACATATATTTTTTTTGTGCGTTGTGTTTCCATATTTTCCCCTGCGTGATATTTTTATTGAAAACGTCTTGTTTTCTCAGTGATAACACCTTGTATTTTTGTACCAAAAAATGATAACAGATAACGCTAGTTGGCTTGGGGTATTCTGCATAGTAATAAAATTGCTTTGTACTGTTTCTTGGTAGGCATTTATTGGTACCTTCAGCCAAGCTATGGTTAGGAAATTGGCAAGTCGAAACGTTCGCAAAGGGATACGGGGTATGGATCACATCCGCTCTCTCCTGATAATGGTGGATGATCTGGATGAGGAGGGTAGAGACAGAGCTGGCAATGCCACCGAAACAACACCCGTAGGAGGCACCACAGCAACGGCACTGTTACCACACCCAGCTGAGGTTGATGCTGGCCCATCAGGGAGTGCCCAGCTTGTTGTACAGATGCAGTCCAAATGCAACAAGCAGTAGACTTTTCTGGTCCAAGCTGATTATTCAGTATTTCTGCCTATCTACATTTACGCCTGCATTGTGATTGTTTCTTTTATTTTCCTTCTTCCGTCTCTATCTAAAAGCACTTTCTTTAACAGTTGAAGGTCCTGCTTTTGACCTGGAGTGGCATAGATGGGAGTGCATACAGTTGTAGATCATTCTGTGCCCCTCTGAGCATTGCCAAGATTGTTTCAAGTTGTTGCATAAATCCAGCCAAATTAATGAACTCCACTTCACATCCTTTCTTGATCCCAGATACATTCACATCATCCTGCATGTAACTTTACTTGCCTCTGTGTTAACATCTGTTTAGAGATTCGATTTCACTGCCTCACTGACCGTACCCCCCCCCCCCCCTACTTTTGATAAATGACAAGGATAAGCAAACCTTTTTGCAGCACTTATGTGATTGTTCCTTGCTTTCCTTTCTTCAACTTCAGAGCATTGTTCAATTTCAGAAGTTTATCTTTCAGTTTCCCAGCGAAGTAACTGCTGGTCCCTTAGATAGGTAGGTAACTTAATTTCTTCACAAGTCTTCCACTACTTTATCGTAATAAACCATTCTGTCCGTTTTGGGAAATAGGTAGAGGTACTTCTCCCATGGTTTCTTGTCATCTTTGTCAACTACTTCAAGCCTCATTTGCCCTCTAGAAAATGTCAACACTACAAATAATAACCAAATTTTGATGAGAGGGAATTGTTGAACAACGTTTATTACATACAATACTAGTTACAGTGAAAAATTTGTCCACCCAAATTTAGCAAGGCTAATCGAGTTGGGTGGAGCGAAGATAAAATACTTAATTAATATATTTACAATGACAAAGATTACGAAAGGAAATAATTATTATTTAAGACAACAGCGATTGAATGTTTCTATGATAAAGATGTGGGGTACTACAGTGGAATACGGATTGAAATTCTAGTTAATTGATTGCTGATAATTTTAAGATTCAATAACATTTAGCGAAAAGGTTTACTCTAGATGAAGGCTATCACATCTTGCTTTTCACGCTCTCAAAATCCTTCGTTAACTCTTGCAACTGAAATAAATGTATCAAAAAAATCTATCAGAGCAGTCTTCAAAGGAGTGTTGTAGGTAATTTGTGTATAGTTTTTGTTTATTCAAAACTGGAGCATGTAAGCTTACATTACGTTTGTTTGGTTGTCCCTTACTACAGTCATGACAATATTATTATTTAGTATCACCCAACTAGTGGACTAATGCAAATCCTGCATTTTGATTGGATACGCTACTAGATGACTATTAGTAATAGTCCTCGAGTATCGAAAAGCGTGACGCTTTCTTTCGTTTTTTTCCGGCCAAATAAATATTTCTTCAACTTGCATTCGCTAACTTTATTGTTGCCTTTTCTGTCCGACTAGTTGGGTGATACTAAAACAATTAGACCCTTCGCCCTCAAGGGCAACGGGTCAATTGCCCATTCGGCTGCGCTTCATGGGCTATTGACCCCGTAGCCCTTGCGGGCTACGGGTCTAATTGTTAAATATTAAAGGAACAAACACCTATCATACAGGAGGATTTCATGGGAAGGATATGTACATAATGTAAATTGGCCACCGTATTACAGAGATTTCGAGCGTTAGCCCTTCGTCAGAGCGAATCGAGGAATTAGGGGTTAGTAGAGTAGGAGCTACGCTATTGATGGTAACATGGCACCGTGAAAAATAGGAATATATTAGTTAAATGAAAAGCGTTCGTTAATACCGTGAGGATTAAGGGTGCCGATTTGGAAGACGAATTTTTGCTCCAGATTCTTGCGGCTTTCCGTCGTACCTAGATGTAGGGAAAGGCCGCAGATAGCCATGTGTTTTTTGGAGTGGTTAGGCAGATTAAAACCAAATTTTTGTATACTACTTCCCCACCGACGCAGCACCACAGTTTCTTTAGAAACTACCCCATTGATTCATTTTTTACTGCCACATGTTCCCTTTGAAGGTCTTGGAAAATGCGCCTCAGACGTTTTATCTCCCGCACTAGGGGAATTTCTTGATGCCTTTCAGTCCCCTCTTGAAGACTGGAACAGTTCTTCTGCAATAAAGAACAGAACAACAGAACAACAGAACAACAGAAATAACGTTATTTTTGCAACTGTACTATTACAATTATGAATTCACACTAAACTACACATTTACATACTTCTACTTTCACACTGATTACTTAAGGTTACAAAGAGTAGTTTCTGTTAGCAAACCCATTGCTGATTGGGAGTTTCGGATATTTATGCAAGGTACATAGTTATGATAACTAAGGTTTTCGATAAGCATTTAAGAATAAAAAGCAGCAATATAAAAGAATGACGTTTCAACGGCTCCATGTCATCATTCTCAAATTCAAATTAAAAAAAACTTTAGGTGAGTTCATAATATGGTGAAATGTACGAATGAAGGTCTCAGTGCATATGATTAATAAGAGAAAATAAAGTTCTAGCCTATAGCTCTAGGTGGGCGTGGCCTGAGGTCAGCGGAGACAGAGTACAAGCAAATCAAAATTAATTCAGCTGTTAGGCTCTATAGTAACAACGACCCAACCATGAGCCTAGTGAGAGCCTCTGAAGAACAGGCCACAACACAAGGTCACCAATCGCTAATAAAGGAGTCTACCAAGTTCGCTGAGGAGTTTGGGGTTGCTCTCGAGCTCTACTTTCCTGAGCCAAAGTGCCGACACAACAACGGGCAGGACGTACCATCGGACAAGGTTAAGGGGCACTTAAAGAGAGCTGTGACAGCTGAGCGCCAAGAAAAGATCTAAGAGGAGAGGTGGCAAGGAAAGTTTCCCTCGGCGACACAATGACGGCTCTGAAGGTCTTGTTTTTCGAGAAGCTGAGGGATTTGGAACTGATAGACGCGGTTCCCCCCTGGTACTCGTCCGTAGATCCTAAACCAGTCTATGAGTCCCAGGAGGCCAAGGCCGTCTGGGATGTTCCAGTGTATGCGGAGCACAGTCACGTGAAGCAGAACAGAGTAGATGCGCGATTCATTGACTTCAAGAAGAAAGAGGCGGTAGCTGTAGAGATGTCGTGCCCGTTGATGGACATCTGGCTGAAGACGACCGAGGAGAAGACAGCAAAGTACGGTCCTTTGGGGTGGGAGATGGCTCAGCAGTATCCAGGATACACCATCAAACAACATATCATCATTGATGTGCTGGGCGGATGGTCAAGAGATGTGGACATATCTATGAGAGACCTATTCGGAGGCCGGGGAGAGCCTGGGATCCTAATAATGAATGCAGAAAACTGTCCTTTCGAACACCTTGAACATTTCAAGAACTTTTAAAATCATCACTAGATAGTTAAGGAGCTCACATAAAACTTTTAGAGATTATTAGCCGTTAAGTTTCATTTATTTATCTTATTATACATACATACATACATATACATATATATGTATATATATATACCTGATCACTTGATGCCACACATTAAGTGATCAATCAGCCATGTTGCCAGCAGCCAGCATGGTTGTCCTGATAGTGTAGTGGTCATCACACCCGATTAGTGATCAGGGGAACGTGGGTTCAAATCCCGCTCAGGGCAATTACAGCTTTCCCCAGAAGTTGTCCAGTGTTGAGTTTCCCGTAACTTTTTCTCAATTTCTCCTCAACTTATGCTGTCTGAAACAGGCCGAAACAGTACTGTCTGCAGTTGGATATAGTTCTTTGGCATTACAAAGCTTTTGCTTTCATGTCCAAATTGAGCACTCTACTGGGATGAGTCATTGCCGCTAGCAATTGTGCATGCTCACTAGCTCGCTAGTTTGAGCACTCTGGCATGGCTTAGATGTACCACATGTGTGGGACATTTGGGGTGGCTTTATAAGCTTAACCTCCAACCCAGACATCAGCACCGCACTGATGAGGCCCAGAAGGCCGAAACAGTACTGTCTGCAGTTATATAGAGATATATATATATATATATGTATATGTGTGAAACTTGATTTTCGTAAAACAGTGCTCAATACATAGAAGTATATATGGAAGAAAAAAACAAATAAACTATAATATATTTGAAACTACAATATATTTGAATTAACAAGGCTGGAATCCAACGATGTAGTCCCAAGCTAGTAGGATCCGAAGGATACACAACGCTTTGCTAGAAATATTAAGTGATTTGAGTGTCTTGT
>OX421452.1:9154734-9157234 GCA_949126865.1 Montipora capitata | reverse complement strand
TGCCACTTGCGAGGAGGATCCAAAAGGATACAAAACGTCTTGACTCAGATAAGTTAATAGGAAGAATGAAAAAATGAGTCGCTGGCGAACTTCTCACAGGTCTGGTATATTATAATCTCGTGTAAACGTTTCGCCCTTCGGGCTTCTTCAGTACACGCTAAAAACTAAAAACTAAAAATACCTGGTACAACTGAACTTGCGCTATTTATACAAAACTATGAACCAAAAGGTGTAAAATGTTTAAAATTACAAAAAAATTTTATAAAAAATCACAATAATATGTCATGTAATAGGTGCGGTTGAAATACATCAAGTGGACAATCCGTGAGATAAGAAATAGTTAGCTCTATTCCGAAAAAGGCGTTAATCACCAGACATCGAAACTAATAATTTAAAATAAACAACAGGACTTTGTAAAACATGCAATCAGGTGGCGAAATGATGAGCCCAGGGCCCCTAAAAAGTAATAGAATCCCTGAACAGGGCCTGTGAGAATGCCGATCTGCACAGCGTACCTGGAAAGAAAGCCCAACTGGTTGCACAATTACTCCAGTGAATGATTAATTAAACCTTATTCTATTTTTGGAATTAAACTCGGATCTTTTGTTCAAGCCGTAAGGTTGGAGGGTGCATAACTGTGCGCACCAAAAAGCCTCTCTTGTAAGTAAAACCTTGTCCATATCATCAGTAGTGTCATTAACAATTTTTTCAATAACAATGAACTCAAAGTCAGACATGTGATGTTCTTTTCTATTGAAATGGACGGCCAATTCACACGTGGCCTTGTTGGTCAACATAGCCGATTTGTGATTACGAAATCTGACCTTGAATTCATTCGATGTTGAACCTACGTATTGAATCTTGCATGTTTTACAGGTGACTAAATAGATGACATTCTTCGACCTACAATGTACATCCTGTCTAATGGAGTAAAAGCGGCCTGTACAGGCGCTGTGAAAGATCTTATTTTCAACAAGATAATGTTTGCATAGATCACATTTGTTCTTACATTTAAAACATCCTACGGGAGTGTTATTGCTGTAATGGGTTTTTTTAGGCCTTGCTAGAATATCTTTTATGTTTTTGGGTCTTCGATAAGAAGGAATAATTGACCCCTTTGGGAAAATCTGGGATAGCAATGGCGATTCATAAATAAGATGACTAAATGATTTGATGATTTTGGTGATGTTTGGTAGATGAGGGTTGTAGTCGACTACCAGAGGAAAGACGATTTTTTTGTCTTTCGGTTTCGAGGCGAGTAAGTCCTCCCTGGGTAGATCTTTTGCCCTTAAAAATTGCTTATTGACTTCCGCTGGATTATAACCTCTCTCAACGAGATATGTCTGGTATTCATCACTACGTTGGTCAAATTTTTCAATGGTTGAACAGTTTCTGCGAATCCGGGTGGCAACTCCAAATGGGATTGCCTTAGTGCAATGCCTTGGGTGAGCACTGTTACGTAATAAGTACATATGATGGTCAGTAGGTTTAGAATATACATCCGTTTGAATAAACCCGTCAACCAATGAAAGTGTGAGATCTAAGACGTTGAGAGAGGTTTCAGATGATACTACAGTAAATTTTATGGTGGAATACAAAGCATTAATGAAATCAGTGAAATCATTAAGTTTAGTGGCACCTTGCGTCCATAGATCGAAAATGTCGTCTCTATACCGCCACCATAATCTGGGTTTGATTGTACCGGACTTAGCCTTTTGGTCAATAACTCCCATTGCTAAATCAGCGTAACTACAAGCATTTTTCGGGCCCATAGCCGTTCCATGAATTTGTAGGAAATGTTTGCCTTGAAAGTTGGAATTGTTGTGTTCAAGACAGATCTTGACAGCTTCAACAATACATGGAGTGGATGGGACCTGAATTTCACGCGAATTGAGAGCATCGGTAACAGCTTTAATTCCCAAGTTGTTATCGATGTTTGGAAACATCGAGACAACGTCCCAAGAAACGAGAAGAGTACCTTTGGGGAATGGCCCATCCTTATTTAGATCTTCGATTTTTTGCAATAAATGAGTTGTATCTTTGACAAAAGAGGGTCAATTATTCCTTCTTATCGAAGACCCAAAAACATAAAAGAGATTCTAGCAAGGCCTAAAAAAACCCATTACAGCAATAACACTCCCGTAGGATGTTTTAAATGTAAGAACAAATGTGATCTATGCAAACATTATCTTGTTGAAAATAAGATCTTTCACAGCGCCTGTATAGGCCGTTTTTACTCCATTAGACAGGATGTACATCGTAGGTCGAAGAATGTCATCTATTTAGTCACCTGTAAAACATGCAAGATTCAATACGTAGGTTCAACATCGAATGAATTCAAGGTCAGATTTCGTAATCACAAATCGGCTATGTTGACCAACAAGGCCACGTGTGAATTGGCCGTCCATTTCAATAGAAAAGAACATCACATGTCTGACTTTGAGTTCATTGTTATTGAAAAAATTGTTAATGACACTACTGATGATATGGACAAGGTTTT
>OX421452.1:9146916-9154534 GCA_949126865.1 Montipora capitata | reverse complement strand
AAAAAAAACCCATTACAGCAATAACACTCCCGTAGGATGTTTTAAATGTAAGAACAAATGTGATCTATGCAAACATTATCTTGTTGAAAATAAGATCTTTCACAGCGCCTGTATAGGCCGTTTTTACTCCATTAGACAGGATGTACATCGTAGGTCGAAGAATGTCATCTATTTAGTCACCTGTAAAACATGCAAGATTCAATACGTAGGTTCAACATCGAATGAATTCAAGGTCAGATTTCGTAATCACAAATCGGCTATGTTGACCAACAAGGCCACGTGTGAATTGGCCGTCCATTTCAATAGAAAAGAACATCACATGTCTGACTTTGAGTTCATTGTTATTGAAAAAATTGTTAATGACACTACTGATGATATGGACAAGGTTTTACTCACAAGAGAGGCTTTTTGGTGCGCACAGTTATGCACCCTCCAACCTTACGGCTTGAACAAAAGATCCGAGTTTAATTCCAAAAATAGAATAAGGTTTAATTAATCATTCACTGGAGTAATTGTGCAACCAGTTGGGCTTTCTTTCCAGGTACGCTGTGCAGATCGGCATTCTCACAGGCCCTGTTCAGGGATTCTATTACTTTTTAGGGGCCCTGGGCTCATCATTTCGCCACCTGATTGCATGTTTTACAAAGTCCTGTTGTTTATTTTAAATTATTAGTTTCGATGTCTGGTGATTAACGCCTTTTTCGGAATAGAGCTAACTATTTCTTATCTCACGGATTGTCCACTTGATGTATTTCAACCGCACGTATTACATGACATATTATTGTGATTTTTTATAAAATTTTTTTGTAATTTTAAACATTTTACACCTTTTGGTTCATAGTTTTGTATAAATAGCGCAAGTTCAGTTGTACCAGGTATTTTTAGTTTTTAGTTTTTAGCGTGTACTGAAGAAGCCCGAAGGGCGAAACGTTTACACGAGATTATAATATACCAGACCTGTGAGAAGTTCGCCAGCGACTCATTTTTTCATTCTTCCTATATATATATAGTTTGAGCACTCTGGCATGGCTTGGATGTACCACATGCGTGGGACATCTGGGGTGGCTTTATAGCTTAACCTCCACCCTAGACATCAGCACTGCACTGATGAGGTCCAGAAGGCCGAAACAGTACTGTCTGCAGTTAGTTATATATATATATATATATATATATATATATATATATATATATATATATATATATATATATATATATATATATATATATATATATATATATATATATATATACAAAGTTTAGGAAGATTCTCTATTCCTACACGTAGTCTGGGCCACGTCTAACGCTCCAGCTTGTGTATTATCTTACGGCATACATAAGTTTTTACAACCGTCACATAATAATAATAATAATAATAATAATAATAATAATAATAATAATAATCTACTAGTTACCTTGTAAGAAGGCCCATTTTTCGAAAAAAATTACCTCGTTTACCTAATTTGGTATCAATATATTTTTCTAATGTTAATTTGTCAAGGACAACAAATGTAAATTTACAAAACTGAAAGTTACTTTTAGCATTGGCGTTAACGTATAGGTAATACTTCCCTATAATGATGAGGTGGTTGAGGGCCAAATGTATCGAGAAGAATGAAGTCTACCATACGAAATATCTAGATTCGAAAGTTGAAGTTTTTTTTCTGGTCGGGTTACTGGACCAATTTTGATATTCTACCCATGACCAGAAAGAGTTCGCTTGCTTGCATTCAATGAACAAGTACCAGATGGTATGGATCTCAGAAGGACAAAAGGGACGAGTTGGAGAATCAAATATCTTCATTTTGTGTAATATTAAAGCTATTAGTGGGTAGAATGCGATGAATGATTGTATAATGAAACATTAATTTAGTTTCTTTTGTAACGTTAAAAGGTAAAAGGTAGACCTTGCATAGTTCGTACTTTTTGAAGCCGTATTCCAGGATTTTTTTTCTGCTGTTGGAGGAGGCAACTTTTCCAAAGACAACAGTTTATTATATATCGCTCTGCATGTTAACGGTTCACTAATTGGGTCCGGGGGTGCAATATTTGGGAGCTCTTTAGAATTTAAAAGCTTTTTCCAGGATGAAGGAATGGAAGGACGCATATTATAATATTGTAGGAAATTAAACTTTCTGTTAAATTTTAATTTCGTACGATATTATAGTATTCTTTCTTCCAAAATCTCACTCTTGATGCTCCTGGCGCTGCATATTTCAAAACGGTTTGTGATTTCTATGATACGCATTACATTAGCGGGGAGTTTTATGTGGAATTTGTAAAGGTTGGTTGTGTAACCATGGCTGGAGGAGGTGGTGTATGACAACTGCAGACTGCAGTGCAAGCACCCATTTCAAATAGCCCTGATAAATCGCATTCAAGTCTGAGCACCCTTTTCGTGAGGTAGACGACTTCCTACCACGGGCACAGATTAAAAAACAAGTTTCTCTCAAAAATATTCACGTTGAAGATACTGAGAGCATCCAAAATTTCTGAAATAAATCTATTGCCCAAGAGAATCTTGTAACTGCCTACCAGTGAATCACCTCTAGAGTCTAACCCTAACCTGAAAGATCCAAAGGCATTCGTGCAAACCAGAGGAAAAATGATAAGGCGTTGCTCAAGAACAAAAGATACGAAGACGATTGAGACTATGGCCTTATCGTGTGAATCATTACGTAAATTAACGGTTGAGGTTACTACAAAAATATCTTAAGCAGCATAAATTATTAGTGACTGAGGAGCGAAAAATGACGAAATGACTGGAATAATGGCATACATCAAGCTATTAAACAAAGATTCTGAAGGTATGCAGTATGATGGAACATAATGGCATCGAGGCTTGTTTAAAGTAACTAATCAAAAGCAGGAAAATGAAAGACAAAGAAGGCCATTGTGCAACTTTTCACGAAACGGAAAATTGGGTTTCCTGCACATTTGATCTTTGGCAAAGTTTAAGTCAAATCTGGCATCGGCTTTGACTTTACCTTTGACCCTGTCAAACGTATGGTCAAATACATTACCAATTTGCTTATACCTTTATACCTGTGGGAAAGGTTAAGTCCAATTTGTAACAACCTTGACTTCAAGTTTCACGCGCGTCAAAGGTGAAGTCAAATCTGACGAGGTTTTGTGTATTCCTTTGTAACTTGCCAAAGGCGAAGACAAATACGATGGCATCGGTGACTTCACATTTGACGCGAGTGGTATGCAATCACTCTCAGAGAAGTAATATAATTTTTAAATGTCAAATAAATCTGGGACTGTAATGTCGAAGGAACAATAATATGACATAACGTGTTGCCTGATTTTTTGCATAATTTTCTCCAAAACAGACCAACCAATTGACAAAGTCAGGTCATATCAGATTTGCACAACACTCAGGATCTTAAAAAAAACTGTGGAGAAACTGCTCCCTTTGTAATTTCATCTGCAAATGGTTCGGATGAGGACTATAAACCGTAGGCCCCGTCTCACAGATATCTTCTATGTTCATAAGTTCCTGTGCATGGGACGATAAAAAACTCACACACCATTCGATAAGAGTAGGGGATGTACGTAGTTCCCGGTGTTGTAGCTGTCCTGTTCTCTCCATCACTGAAGTGGCCGGCTTGGCAGTGCATAATTATGCATGCATTATAAATTTTAATTATTGAGATGCATAAAATTTTTATTGGCAAGCCAATAACACCTATAAGCGGTATATAAATTGCTGTCTAGTCTGGAATGCAAACCTTCTTGTTACCATCAGCAGCAGACAATATTTAGATATGATTGTTGGAAATATTGAAAATAGCTTAGAACGCGGTTTTGTTAAACATTGTCTAAACTATGTTTTAATAATCGACTCATGCATAAGTTTTGGGAAACACTCAGTCAGATATCTGGGACCAGTACGTTCGTAATAGAAAATCTCACCATCCAAAGCAAAATCATTGTTACCCAGAATTTTGCTTTGTCTGTGCCGTGCAAGCCACATAAACTTGGCAGAACTAGCAGTAATTTGGATCCTCGACCGTGATGTGAGATGCATGGGTCTATTCTCGATTTTAGGTAAAAAAGTGCTTTGCATTACTGTTTTCAAAGAAATTTTGCAAAGCGAAGCAGTTTGTGACATAAAATCGAGAACAGACCCATGCCTCTCATAGCTTGGACGTGGGTCCAAATTACCGCTAGTTGTGAAAACTTTCGCGTCTTGCCCTACAGATAAAAAGCGCAGTTTTGTGTAAAAAATGGTAAAACATGTTTGCATTTGGTGGGAAGATTAATATTATAGATTCCGCTGAGCGCGCGCGCGTAAGCCACACACGCAATTCTAAAAGCTGTTCGCGTCAGCTCACGATTCAAAGTGGGTCACCAGAAATAAACAAATACCGCTAATTTCGCTCGCCTTTCTTCTAATTCCTATACATATGGAATATAAATAGACATCTCCTATTCACGAAAACAACGAAATTTGTACACACACGGTTTAATGGTCACTTAAGGAGGCTCGAAAGGGTTTTCAGCTGAGCGCGCGCGCGTAAGCCACACACGCAATTCGTAAGCTGCTTGCGTCAGCTCATGGGTCACCAGAAATAAACAAATACCGCTAATTTCGCTTACCTTTCTCCAATTCCTATATACATGGAATATAAATAGACATCTCCTATTCACGAAAACTACGAAAATTCTACTTAAAGGGTTTAATAGTCACTTAAATCCGTTTGTGTTGACCTGTAGCTCCACTCGCGCGCGGATTCGAATGAGAGGGTGACGCATGCGTAAATGCTGATCTTGTAACCCCCTAATTTTTCCTGAGTTTGCAAATTTACTCGTTTATATCTCTGCTTCTGGACGGTGAATGTTTTTCATTTTTTGCATATTAGGGTTAGATTAATTTAAACCGTTTGTCTTTCAAATTTAAAAAAATTTTGTAGGTGAAAAAAAAATTAGAGACACAATTCAAAAAAACTTATTTTTCTGAAAAACTGACCTACAGATTTTGTTGAATTTTAAATATTTTAGAGAGTATTTCTAACATTATCTGGTAACGCTGAATAGGAAAATTTCACCATCCCGTTTCTTCAAAAAGGACAACACATGTTGATTTTAAGGCTCAAAGAAATGCCTAATATCGTTGCCATGGTAATAACATTATTTTGGAGGAAAACATAATGTGAGAAATCTACGATAGGTACTTAATACCCTGGCCAAATTTCGTCTTGATATGATTGCCCTAACTGTATCTAAGGACAGAATATGTTTATTTGTTTGAAAAAAGGAGAAACTATTTCGAGCCTCCTTAAATCCGCTTGTGTTGGCCTGTAGCTTCACTCGCGCGTGCACTCGAATGAGAGGGTGACGCATGCGTAAATGCCGATCTTGTAACCCCCTCATTTTTCCTGATTTTGCCGAACTTTACTCGTTTATATCTCTGCTTCCGGAAGGTGAATTTTTTTCATTTTTTGCATGTTAGCTTAGATTAACTTAAAACGTTTGTCTTTCAAATTTAAAGAAATTCTGTAGGTGAAAAAAGAAATTAGCGACACATTTCAAGAAAACTTATTTTTCTGAAAAACTGACATACAGATTTTGTTGAATTTTAAAAATTTTATAGATTATTTCTAACATTATCTGGTAACGCTGAATGGGAAGATTTCACAGTCCCGTTTTTTTCAAAAAAGACAATATATCTTGCTTTTAAGGCTCAAAGAAATGCCTTATATCGCTGCCATGGTAACGTTATTTTTGAGGAAAATAAGACGTGAGAAATCTATGATGGGTACTTAATACCGTGGCCAAATTTTGTCTTGATATGATTACCCTAAATGTATCTAAAAACACAATATGTTTATTTGTTCGAAAAAAGGAGAAACTATTTCGAGCCTCCTTAATTAAAAGTCGTGTATCTTGCTTGAAAAGCACTACAAAGGGCCCAGCATTTTTTGGCAAAAAATCATCATCGGGCGCCCTTTTTTTTAGAAACCAGGTGCTCTTTGCTTCTAATATAATGCTAATTAAGATGTGAACAGTCCTCCATATGAAGTATTTTTGCTGTTGTGGCTTTTTTATAGTTATAATTATTATAGCTTAACATCAAGAAGGTATGCAATGTACAATATACCTCCAAATAACAGAAAATAGAAGTGATGGATTACTAAAGAAACTTCAAAAAGTATTTCGACAACAGATTCTCAATAGTATGGGGAGTGGTTATCCAGAAATGTACGTAATCAAGAAAATAGACCACATTCGTATTCTCAGTATTGGACTGGAACTACCTTGCAAATGAGGCTAATGAGGCGGAATACATTAAAAAGTATTTGCATTTGAAAAGATTTCCCCGCAGTAGCCTCCACTGCAAGCTACAATAGTTCCAGTCCAATACTGAAAATACTTCTGTTCCCTTGACGTAATTAGATGCATGCTGGATGAATAAGCGTCACGGAGTGTCCTCTTGCTCGTTTCACCGACTTCAACTAACATCACTCTTGTCTCGGAATCAGCAGACAATTAATTTTACGTCTCGGGCCTCAATAGCTGATTGCTAAGACAGGGGCCGCACAGTACGTTTGAAAGTGGGGCGGGGGGGGGGGGGAGGGCGGGGTTGGGTTTTGGTATGGATCGCGGAAGTGTGAAGGGAGGGAGGAGGGGTTTAGGCGTAGGAAAAGGGTAGGGGCTATATTTCCCCCCCTCCCTCCCAACCTTTCCCTCTTCACGGCCCCTGTCAAATCTTGGCGAGCGCTAACCAGTGATACAGGTTTCAAGATAAAGCGCGAATCATGCTTAAAGCAACTGGGCCCTGGTTGGTACATTAAAGGGGCTACAATTGTAGGTCATGCTAATTTTGTTAATTGTGAGCTCTAAACGTCAAATTGGCAGAGCAAGAGTCTTTCATTTGCAAAATCACGGCCACATAACAACTGATAATGATTTTCCAGCTGTGTAAATGACATTTTGATGTAGACTGATATAAATTTGAAAAGAAATGGGCCGACGTTTTTCAAATTTACCCAAATTCAATCCATTTCAATCCTCTTCAGTTTTCTCCATCCATGTCCCTTCTTGACTTCTCTGTGTTTTGTTAGATTTCTTCTATAGTTTTGAACAGTTATTTTGATATTTTAGTTAATTCTATGACCATTCGATGAGTGATGAAATTGCCTAAAATTGCGTGACCTATTGTAGCCCTTTAATAACAATAGGTAACGTCAACTATATCTTCACTATCATTAATCGCAAAATTACACTTTGAGGGTTCGAATAAAACACTGATAAAAGCACCAATGAAACTTCAAAAGGCAAAGCTTCTTTATTTCAATTTCCCTTTACCATATAGTGGTTTTGCTGTCAAACTTGTTATGAATATCAGTATCCCCTTTAGTGCTTCTTTGCTGTTACTGGGTAGCACTTGCGATTTTTAGGTCGACTTCATTTTTTCGTGCAATGGTCACTTTTGGTAAATGTGCAGATCTCAAACTTCCATCTCCGGTCCCTGTATAAGAAGAACCGAGAGGTCATGTCTCAGAAACTAAATCTATGGTCAGTTTTGACTAAAACAATTGAAATATTTGTGTTTCTCATCTCATAAAATTACATTTTAATGACGAACAAGACGATTCTGGGCATTAACTGCCAT
>OX421452.1:9131916-9141916 GCA_949126865.1 Montipora capitata | reverse complement strand
GTGGATGCTGCGCCAGGTTCTTATAGAGTAACCTATAATGGAGTAAAAACAAGTTCAGGTTATCAGAGGCTATCAGCATAAAGAATGTTCAGAAGATAAACGGGAGGATAACCGTGTTTGTTTTTAAGTGACAGAGTTTCAGTTGATGTCATCTTTGAGTTGAAAAGTTTGTTGTTTAAATTATTAAATTTGCATGATCTTTTTTTGGGTTTTTCATCCTTCATATTACCGACATTGTGCACAGTTCATTTGTTCCAAATAGTTTTTCATAAGAACGAGCAAGCTCAGTATGATAATCTTCACTCCGACTTCTCTAATACTTAAAAAATGAACGATTCCTCTGAAAAGGTGGTATTTGGATATAAATAGTAAGCTATAGAAAAATAGTGATTTAGTAAAAAAAAAAAAAAAGGACTTGTGAAGCCCGTTCATGGCGCTCATGATTGGGATGGCTCTCCAAGCCCCCCTCCATCTTTCGCCTAGTGTCAGGTACAGGTAATTTAGTTTAGAGACTCAAGGCATGCATGAAACAAAACAAAAAAAATGCAATATGGAGATTTTTCTTTTTCAATTGAAATGCTCCTTGCGTTGCTTGCTAGAAATGAGTAGAAGAAATAACACCAGGAGATTATTGAATTGTCTCTTACTGTTTCGACAATTGGCACTGAAATACTGTTGCCAACCGTTGACCCATGCAACGCCTGCAGGGCGAGACGAGCTGCATCGACGTCGACGTCGACGACGAGACCAAAAGGGGTTAGCTTCAGTAGCTGTAAAAAACAGAATCTCAAACGCAAGCACTAGCAGCAAAAAGAAAGCAAGTTTGTTTCCTTTCATGGTAATCTGAAAAGAAAAAGAAAAAAAAGGCATATTTACAGAGGGTATCTATGGAAAACAGTGCATGGCTGTGAAAGTTATGATTCTATGCCTCGAAGACTTCATGGGGAGGACAACGGTAGCTCATAGTGAGACATATCTTGAATTCAGCTCTGTTCAGCGATCCACACACACCTGAACGACTGATTCGTTTCTTGGTCTCCAAGAGGCAAAAAAATGGTCGCGATTTCAGAACTAATTGATGTCCAGCAACGCCGAATCGAATGACCCGATGTTTCTAGAAGTCAGGCTTTTTAACTCCCTCTCTTCAATGCCAAAATGTATTTGACAGCCGAGTGAGATGACAAGTATCTATTTTCAGTTAGAGGAACATGTTAGAAACATGTTTTCTCAAACAGGATGAAGTAAGTTCCTTCGGATGGAAGTTATTGCTGACGCAAGTTTGTTTTTTACACAAAAGAAAGAGCAAGGCGAGACAGTTTTGTACCCGCCCAGAAAACGCCAAACCGGGCTCACCATGACTTATGGCGGTTTTTGCTGCCGGTCATCATCACTCTAAGCAGGCCCCATTTATTGGAGGGAACATTATAGGTCTCGTCAGGAAGAAGCCCGAATTGTACCCCTTGAGCCAGTGCGCTCTTGATTGAATTGAGCCAATCATGCCAACAAACGAGTAAAATGTATCTTTAAAATAACACTTTCGAGCTAACATTTGTTTATTGCACACATTCTGTAATCCCTTATTGAACAAACGGCTTTTCGACCTTTCTGCAAGAACGAGTGGATGATGATTTCACTGTTCGCTATTGTTAATTTCAATGCAATTAACAAAAGTTGGCGATTAACAGAAAACGGTTGTCGCAGTCAACGTATACTAACGATACTAACGATGTTCCAGGCAATCCTAGACAAGGTAATGATTTGATATCATTTAATTTACAAAAATGGTTCTATTTTTTAAACAAGTTACGTTATTGTTACAGTTACATCCTTCAAACGAATACTAATGAACAAAAGCGACAATCTTCTATAACAACCATTGAATGTACACTTAATTGACAGCATACACAATAAAGAAGACAATAAAAAGTGAACATTTATTCTACTTACTGATCAATGAAGATATTTTGACGATGACTATGGGAGAATGAGGGTTTTGGTACCTCCTTGCAAATTAATTTGGCGTGAATTAATCAGCTTTTGAACAAGCCCAGATTGTCATTGAGTTTCGGTAGATTTTGATCTTATTAAACTTTTTGTAATCGGCGATAACTCCAATCTAAACATTCAGTTTTCGTTTAGGAATAAAAATGAACATTAATTTGCGACATGTAACATAAAATCATTTAATAGGATTAACGAGATTCCGTTACTTTGCTCGTGAAGTGTGAAGACGTTTGAGTTCTGTTTAATTGCAGATGAATGGAAAAGGTTCGAAGAACTATTTAATTAAATATGAACAAAAATTACAGGAAAAACGAGTAAAATGACTTAACAAATAACACGACTTTCTGTTGAAAGAGGTTCGATCTCTCAAGGTTAACTGACCGTCTTGAAGAAAACTACCCAAATGGTCAAAAGCTCATCTCGGTGGAACAGAAGGAGTCGAATAATTGATAGTACATAATTTGAAGTAAAATTCAATGATAGAGTTAGTTTCCACGAAAGGTTCTATTAAACGGTAGTGAAATCACAGTAGTCAAGGGCATGCTTATTATTCACGAAATAAGAGAGCGATAGTGTAAATATTTGCTCAGTGATAATGGCCAAGTCCAGTTTAGGAATTTCTATATTATGTGAGTTCACCATCAGGCAACGAAAACCTCCTTTCAAACTATAGGCTTTTGTGCCATCTTAAATATTTTACGATTTTAACTAGAGTAGGACACACGTCCGCACGGGTTTTGATTTATTACAATTTAATGGCAAGACAGAAAAAAAAAAGACTCAGAAAGCCACATGGATGATCTGAAGGAATAAATCACCAAAGAAATGATACACAAACCTAAAAATATACTAAATTCTATAAAATATACTCAACACCCCTATGTATGTGTGTATATCTGCGCATAAATTATGGAATGTGCTAATTAATAGTAATCTCCTGTACTGAGTCTTAATGCCAAACCAAAACTATTTCATTACGAAATTCCTTACACTTGTCTTACAAGAGTTAACAGAGAACTTAAACACCCGACGTTTTTGAGAGGCGGGAGGCAACCGGAAGTGAGTTGTTTTCCCTTTTAACTTGTCTTCACACAACCGCATTTGTATTGCTAAGTATCTTTTCTCCATCAGAGATGATTAGTTCAAAAATCTGGGATACACTACTCTCATGGAATTCGAAATGTTCACTTCCGGTTGCTGAACGCATCTCAGAAAAGGTTTCACAACGGATGTCCTTTGGTGATGGTTCCAAATACTAATAATTTAGGGAAAAAAACTATGAATAGTCCAGTACATCTGTTGTTGGATAATTCTTTTTCAAATGATAACATATCATAATTCCTAAAGAAATAATGGTTAGCTTAGATAGAGAAAAATATTCACCACTGTTGAAGGCTCACGTCGTAGTCAACAACCTAAATTTAATTTAGCCCGTTGTTGATTGACAGTGTAGAAATGAAGAAGAAATGCGGCACGTGCCATACTCTTGTTATGTGACGTTGTTGCCAGACTTCCTAATGCGGTGTCAGTCAACGGCAAAGAATACCTGACGATTATTTGCACTTTACAAAACCTTTATTAGCTTTTGTGATTTAAGTTCATTTCTTGCTTGTTAGCTAGCTACGAGTACCAAGTACTATATATATATATAAAAGACAGAAAGAGAGAATTTAGGATAAGAGAATTTTCAGGCTTTTCTTACCAGCTGCAACCTGCTTGAAAAAAACAGTATCACCCTCGAATCCCTTTATGGCTAATACGCTATGACCTGCTAACATCCTAAAAGTTAGCTACTTCATTCAAAACACCGCCTTCAAATGATGTCGCTGTCGAATAAACGCCGAAGGCGCTACAATTTTTTTTAATTTAAGCAGTGTGGCGCTCTATTAAAACATTCTCAAGTACAGCTCGAGCTGTGGGGCATGACTCATCTAAACGAGTCTCTTTCTCTTCAATCTCCAAATACAGACGGTGAACGTTCTGGCAAAGAAAATTATCAAACCAAAATAAGTTATATATGCAATATATCAGTGGTAGATCATTTAAGGGGCACCAACTGACCGGATGTCTTAACATTTGCCAGAAATCAGAACCTAAAGAGCGTTTAGTGAGTTGTAGCTTCCCTACAAATATTTATCAGTATTTATCAGTTCGGATGTTCTGGGGAACTTCAGGTCTACAGAAATTTCAGTAGGTGGCTTTTTTTGCCTCATCCGAAAATTCCAGCAAACGTGACGGGTCTGATCCAAAACTGTACATTACGCAGTCGTCTTTTTCCCTCGAAAAATTTAGAGGTCGTTTACTTAAAATGCGCTCCTCAAACAAACTTTGGCGAAAATGATAGAAGTTATAAATCTTCAAATATTACGCCATTTTCAATAACACACTTGACTATTACTTAGCTCAGTAAAATTCTAGCGTTCTTCAACCTGGTTTCGAAATGTCTACTCACTCTTCACCACTTTTCCGAAAAATGTCTCAAGTCTAAGGGTGCGTTCTATTGACCGTATTCCGGAATAGGAATAGACGGAATATAAGTTAGAAATCCTTCGTTTTTACGGAGATTCACATTAAAACTGTCAAACAACTGCTAAAATGCTATTTTAAACATATTTTTATTATCCTTGCTACTTCGAAACGCGCCAAACATACCGTTTTAATCATCACTCCACATATTCGTATTCCGGAATAGGGTCAATCGAACGCGTCCTAAGTCTATATTCTAGGCCAACTTCTTTCCAAACAGATATTTACCGAAATTACTCGTCGGGTGCCCCTCTCATTTAAACCCCCGACCGGTAGACTCAGTTGTTTAAGTATCGGAGTGAGAAAATGCTGCCTTTGTAATGACATCTGCAAATGGTTAGGATTTCTAGTCTTCTCGGATAAAGGACGATAAACCGTAGGCCCTCAATGTCCATAGCCCTACGAGACGTAAAAGAACCCGCACACTATTCATCAAAGAGTAGGGACAGTAGGGCACTGTGGTCTGTCCTATGTGGTATAGCTACATGTAACTAAGTTGAACTCCTAATATAGGGCATCCTGATTTAGGAGTATCCCATTAACTCATTAAACTAGTGATAGGATACGTATTTCTTCAAAAAGATCTTTGTTCACTTTGTTCGTGAAATGAAACAGGTTTTGGACTGAATAAAAACCGTACTTTTCATTCAATCGAGTAAACTTAGTGCTCTCTCGCATACATATAATATATAGTAACTACGAGGCTGATTTCTTTGCGAATATTTCCTTATACTGTCTGAAGCATTTCGTCATTCACCAGGACACAGAAATGTTTGGAGTGCAGGTGAGGGAAAAATGTTCAGAAACGAGGCTACTCGTTACTTCTCAACTGTTCTTTTTGAAAGTTCCCACTGCTCCCAGAGTTTTGTATGGGAATAGTAGATTGAGTCGCCACGCCCGAACTTTGGAAATCCAAGCCATATGAAATCACAACTGCTAAAAATTTGAATCATTTTACGTGAAAACTGAAGATTTAAAGAATTAGAATGTATTTCGTATCGCGTATTTTATGACCAGTAATCGCAGATAATGTGCTTATTGATAAGTGCTTTGGATTCATTGCATAACCATTGGTTTTTGTTCTGTGTTGTAATGATATCGAACACGAAATTCTTGAAGTACATTGTAAAAAGGTACTCTTTTAATTAAAATCATGTAAATTAAGGGTAACATGAATATAAAGAAATTATTAAAATAATGAGCACGTTTTGGACAGCTGTCATCTTAAAAGCAAGGTTCAAAGTCGACCAACGACAGCTTAAAAACCAATAAAGCACTAGAATGTAACCAAAGATGTTTGAGGTACCGTGACTATTGGAAACATCTTCTAAAAAGTAAATGCCAAACTCAAAGCAAAGAAAAAAGTTGTTTGGGAAAACTTTAACAGAAGCGATTATTCAACAGCAATCATCTTTCGAACAAGTGTTCACCGTTTTTCTTAAAGCACACAACGTTTAACTCTCAGTGAGATCAGCAGTTTAATTTTACTACCCTCAAATACCCAAACAGACAACTAAGAAGGCAAAAAAAAAAAAAAATATGATGAACAGGGGGAATACATTCTCTTGGATCACTTTGTAGGCTTGTGTTGTTGATGCATTGACCCCTGGGAGTGAGACTTTTACTCATTTTACTCAGTCTAATGTAGGGTCTGTCGGATTATGCTCGAAAAATAGCGTATTATGCTTTCGGGCGTCACCCGTAAAACCAGGGTATTATGCTCAAAATTATGCTGGGCTGGAGGTTTAATGCTCAAATTATGGCGGACTAAAATGACACTTCCACCCCACCGTACCTATTAATAAATATTCCTAGTCTTTCATTTTTGAAAGAAATGTTAATCATTTGATGAGGCATTGAAAGCCTTACTATGACTTTCTCCCAGATGAACCTGCATTTGCAGTGTTCGACACTAACGCTTGCCCGATTGCCCGGAGAAAGCGAAATATATCCGTGGGCAGGTAAAACAACTCTATGACTTGCCCGATCGGGCAATCAGAATTTTTGTTCGACTAATATTTTGCGGAACGATTTGATTTGCAACGAAGAAAGTGACTAGTAATATCACATAATCACCGCAAATACGATTTTAAAAAAATGAACAACGTTACATATCTTTGCTCTCATTTATTTTCTGTTGAAAATATAATGGTTCAACCTCAAAGCAGATTGGAAGAAGGAACATGTTCATGGCCGCCATCTTTCTCCGCGCGAAAAGAATGTTTGTTACAATCGAACCCAGTTTTCGCACGGCCAATTACGTTGTCGAACAAGCGCACAAGAAAATTCTACCTTTTGTAACGCAATTTCAACCAGCTTTGAAAGGATTAAAAAACATACTAATCGGGACAAATGGCATTTAATTTAAAACCAGCCTAATCTCAGAGATATATTTAAGGAATAAGGAATCGCCCTTGATCTGCCATAGAAAAGGAACATCTCTTAAAGATATGATTGTCCAAGTAAAACTGTGAAGGCTACTAGAACACCATGGACACACTGCAGGGGTCGCATTGGTCTGTCAAACCCATTTTACACACATTTTACACAAAATTGACATTTTTACAAGCCTCCTTTGAGTTTTAATGGGAAACAGGTCTTTAGAAGGTGGGCAACCAAAGAGAAGCCGTGGGCAACCAAAAAAACAAAACTGATTGCCCAAAGGGTAAATTAGTAAGAAAGTAAGTGTCGAACACTAAGGTATCAAGTTCCTAAAATAATCCTGCTTTTATCAATTTTGTACATTCTAGAGTGAGTTGCTGGCAAAATTTCCATACACTTCTCCCAGTTTCCAGAAACGACAGCATTATGCTGCAAAAATATTAGTATTATGCCACCATTATGCCTGATGCTTCAGACATAGTATTATGTTCAAAATTATACCGGCATAATCCGACAGACCCTAGTCTAATGCCAGACTAGGGCGTTCTAGGGCGCCTTAGGAGTGAATGGGATTATTAATGGTCTGCAAACTGTTCTTTTGAGTTTGCATATTCTTGTAAGGTGCACAAAGTTTCAACCTGAGTTTACTCCATTGCACCTTCAACAAAATTTGCCACAGTTTGAAAATTGTTGTTCAGATATTGCTGTACATGTATGTGGAACAGGGATGATGCTAGAACCTAACTACATAGTGGATTGCTGTCCCAAAGAACCGACTGCGTTTGTCTCTGAAAGGGTTTAGTTTTCTTCCATAGTATAGGAACATGACTTGTGGAGTAAATGTGACACCTTTACAACAAAAAAAGATTGACTAAAAACTGATCTAGATCATCAATAATCTTAAATAGCATAAGTTTTGACATCTAACTGAGTCCTCAACTCTAACCCGTTGCCTCTAAATTCACTTAATTTTTGCTGGCCCCAAGGGTAGCAAAATGATAAAATTAGAGTTTAAAACTATTTCTTTCCAAGGAAAATTCAGTATCATACGTCTCTGTTCTATACAATAGGACTACCTGTGGTAATTAATAATAACTTGTCTCTGGCTCATTTACAGACTGAGATTCTTCTTCTTTGCACCGACTACCTAGGTCAAATTGTTATGCTTGGGAACATTCTTGTCCCCAGAGGTTGTGATTCACTTGGTCAGTACTAAAACTCACCACCTTGGGCAGGTTCAAAAATACCAGCAGACATTTGTGGGGGCTAATTTTGAGAAACTGCTGCAAACTTCCTGGTTTGGGACAAACCAGTTGTGACTAAAAGCATGTTGGTGCTATTTGAGGAACAGAATGACCTGGGGCAGAAATCAGTGTACCCATGGAAACGAATTTTATCACCAAAATTAGAGATTTACTTGCCCTTATCAGTGCCTGTTGTGATATTTTCCCATGCACTATTTTCTAAATGTCAACCTTCATCTAGTTCTTTGAGAAAATTTCTCCAGCCACACCAGCTGCACTCGATGATCATGGTAGCTAGGGCCCGTGGTTGCCTATTGTGTTTCTCCCTTGCATCTACCAGTGCTTGCTTGTAATCATCTTTACAGGATTTGGTCCACACATTATAGATGGGTGTTGGGAATGGTGTGAATGACGACAGCAAGTAGCTGCCAAGGATACGGCATAGTCTACCATTTCCATCTGAAAATGGATGCAGATCGAGAAGTTCAAAAAGCAACCAGGCACATAATTTGAAGAAATTGTAATAGTCTTTTTCTTCGTTGAGTCCATGTTTGCTGCAGGCATCGAATAAAAAATTATATTTGTCAAGTAATTTATTCACCTCATTTTTTATATCTTCGTGCTGTGGATATTCGTACATTTTTCCCTTAAATTCCGTTACTCTTCTTTCTCCACTCATTTGCCCAGGCTTTGTTTGATTCTTCTTCGATGGCGCAATGCCTTCTAAAATAAGTTTGTGAGTTTCTTCCAATAAGCTGACTTCCAAGAGCCCATAATCACTCGGACTTTCTTTCCCTGTTATCTCAAGCAAAGACAAATAAGCGTTTTCTAAGTTCATAGTTTCCCTTTCTTCGATTGATTGGGAACGTTTCAAGAGATGCGCGGGACTCCTGAGAATATTAAAGGTTTCTTCGACAGTTAAGACCCCATGCTCTTCTTCTTTGTTAACATGAGTGATAAACTCGAGTAAAAACTTGTCTTTCACTTCTTCAACCAGCTTCTTGTCATAGTTATTCTCTCCTTGCTTCCACCTCTCATGATTCTTCATGATATCAGAAATCATTTCTTCAACCGTCTCAATTTGCCCTTCCTGTGTACGCCATGTTGGGTTTTCTAACGCGTCGAAATTAATTTCATACAAGATATCGAGAGGATAACCAACTTGTTTTGCCATGTTGAAAAGATTCACAACTAAAACGAAATTTGACGACAAGGTTGGACGATTTCAATGGTTGCTAAAATTCGTTGAAAAGTCGCGCTCAAAGTGATCAAATTTGCTAAAAGCAGGCCTGACGTGTCGGCCTGACGTCAGAAAGAAACAAAAGACGTAGGATCGGCCAAAGTGGCTAACGAGGGAGGAGAGGGTTGCTACTAATGGACACGCAAACTACAATCGTCGCTAAAAATCCTTGAAACACCCCCTTCCCCTGGACAGTGTTGAGATGACATTTTACTGTTTGACTGGCTGCAACAACATCGAAAAAGGAAGGGGGACGAATACGGTGCGAGAATGTTCCAAGTGTTTCAAGGTTTTTGTCGAAGATTGTAGCTTTTTGTAAGGAAGGGAAGGCCGGGAAGGCTTTGCCGGCGAGGCTCGCCGGGAAGGCTTTCCCGGCGAGGCAAACCCCGTCATGTAGTAATCGTCAATCTTCGCAGCACATGTTCTTTCAACATGGTGGACTCCAGAAGGAAACCAGTTCGTGAGAGCCAGTTGGAGACAAAACAGGTTTAATAGTGATTTAACACTCATAAGAACAACTTTATCTCTTGGGATCTTTTCTCTTGCTTCTAAAATCATTGATTTTTGTGAAACGATTTAGATTTTTTATGTCGATTTAAGCTTA
>OX421452.1:9104416-9121916 GCA_949126865.1 Montipora capitata | reverse complement strand
CGTTAGAGCCGTTTTTATTTGAGGGTCGAAAGGATTTTCGATGCTACTTCTGTTTTGGAATTCTGCGCAGGGTGGTTGAATAAAAATTCTCTCGCTTCATTCCCATCTAATCAGAAGGAAGGGCTGTAAAATTAATCCGGTCATGCTATTGGTCATGCTTGTACGCGTTTCCCGCGCTTTATCGGTGAGCATGTTTAATTTTGTTATCCCGTGATTGGCTCAAATGAATCACTCCAAGTCTCATGGAATGAATTCATGGAATGTGATAAAGTTTTAACAGTGAAAGGATTTAGGTAATGACTCTCGTCAGCTACATGTAGCGCCGCCTTTTTACGAAAGTTTATGGGCATGTTTTTTTGCGGTTTTTGAATAAATTATTTCTTCTCAACAGCTAATTTCTCTGCGTTTTGTTTTGTTTTTGAACGCTGAAAGCAGACAGCAGTTTGGGGGTTTTATATACTAGGTACCACCACTCGTTACCTTTTCAATGTGGACGAAATAAACGAGGTTTCTTTTTTCTTATGGAAACCGTTTTCTCAACCCTATCTGTAAACTTAAAGCGTTTTCAGAAGACGCCACAAAGGGCGTGTTGTTCCAAAACAAAAAGGGGAGACCATGTTAGTGAACTGACGCGCTGACTGTATTTAGCACTGGGCAGTAACTGGCGACACTGTACGGAAATCAACTCGTATGATATCGTAGATTGGTTTTTGAGGCCGAGGGGAAAGCTGGAGTACCCGGAGAAAAACCTCTCGGAGCATAGCAGAGAATCAACAAACTCAATCCTCATGTGACGCCAAGTCTGACACGACCCCTGGCCACATTGGTGGGAAGCAAACGCTCTCACCACTGCGTCATCTCTGCTTCCCGGCCTGCTCCCCTGCGCCATCCCTGCTCATCTAATGGGCCTTTCATATCTGGTAAGAAGGCCGAGCATCTGAGTTGTCAAGCCAACTGAGCCATGAAGCAGCGAGTTTCAGTTATATCTCGTTAGTAGTAAATCGACATTTAGTGGAACTTTCAAGGGACACCCTCGGGAACAGAGCAGTTGTCCCCTGAATAGAGGTTGGGTTGGATACAAAGTTTAGTATGTTCCCTGTCAAATAGAGATGTCCCAAGGGAGAGGTTCCACTGTATTTGAACAGAGGAATGGCTAAGAGGATAAGCTTCTGTTATGCAAACATCATTAGCATCCTCGTTTACTCGCAAATAATCAAATTTCCCTAAATTGTCGATTTCGCGTGATCGTAAGTGCTTTTTCCGCACATCTGAGGTCGTAAAATATTCCTTGGCTGTCCTTAAGTGAATTTAAAAGGAATTTTAAACGAAGTTTGATTAAATTGTAGAACTCAGAGCAGGCATCGGCCCCGACTCCCAGCCCACTCCTCGCCCACCCCTGGTCGAAAAAAGCCCTGGAAACGAAGTTCAGCCTCGTTTCCATTAAAATATATACCACGATGCACCAGCCCATCTGGTGAAGTGTCGTCCATGTTGGAATCCTTTTGAGCAGGAAGAGAAAAATTTATCACCACAGCCATGGCAGCTGTCGAAGGAAACGGGTACAAGTTAGAGGATGATATAGGTGCTAAAATAAGTGGATTTCGCAAGGAATACGACAATGACCGTGATAGAGATGATTTTGGTAGGTTGAAATTAAGCTCGTTGGTGGTGTAAGTTATTTCATTTTTACAGTCAATATGACTGGATCGTGTTGAACGTTAGTCTCTTTGTGTAGCCTTGCTTAGCACTGTAACATTGTTATAAGATATTGTTTAGTTGTTCCACAATGTGAGGACGTGGACCATTCATGTATAGGTTGACCTGTGACAATTTTTTTGTTAGGATAACGTCCTTCTTATAATTATTTAACACTTCGCCAACGTTAAAGAACCTTTGAAAATGTTTTAGAATGCTTTCAAAGATTGTTTTCAACGTAGCAAAGCAAATGCAGTAATGTTGTCAGGTTATGGAATTGGATTTCACCAGCAACATTTTAGTCATGGAACAAAATAATGCTTTTAACGATGTGGCTTAAGTCATTATCATTATGTCCACATGCATTTCGGGAGGTAGCCGTACAAAAGGTTTTTTTTTTCCTAGGTGATCGTTCAAGAGACAGGGATAGGGGACGTGATAGGCGGCGTCGATCAAGATCAAGATCCAGGAGTCCTAACAGAGATCGCAGAAATTTCGGTGGTGGAAGGGATAGTGGAAGATACAGAGGAAGGTAAAAATTATTACAAGTTTTGGTTTTGGTGCTTTTTGTAAGATGAGTAAGGCCTGAAAAATTGCTTTGGGAAAGTTTGTGTCAGATCGGCAGCTAACTCTGATGCAAGCAAGAATGTTTAAAGTTTTGGGGTGAACAGCAAAAGAAAAGCAATACTGTGTTACATTGTATGATTTGTCAATCCCCAAGAATTATGATGTGGAATGACTTGCTGACAAAGTCTTGTAAAGGAAATTACAGTGCCGCTCATTGTAGTGCATACATGTATTTTTTTTAATCATAAACATTTGTACTTGTAACTTCATTATTATAATTTTAACTACTGTAAAACTACTACATGGTTCTTGTATTTGTGAAAATATTTTCTTGTGAACACTTTCAGATCTCCGTCACCACCACCAAGAAGGAGAAAAAAGAGGTGACTAATAAAAACTAATGTGTTTGGTCAGCCATGAAATGTGGGCACAGTTAGTCATAAAAGACAAAGGAAGTACAGTACTTTAACATGTAGTGGTGTGATGATGATGATGATGGTGTGACTGTTAAGTGCTACATATTGTGAGCACATGCAGTTAACTCAGTTCTATAGAAAATCCATACCACAACAAAAGTAATTATTATTGTACTCCAGTCTAATTTTTATCTTCTCATGTATTATTTTTGTAAATACATGTAGTGCAATGTTTGTACTTGTTAAAACAAAAAAGTTAAATCAGGGAAAAAAGTTTTCTTTTGTTGCATTCTGCTTTACAGGGAAAGTTTGTGGGATAGACCTCCTGTCGGATATGAGCATTTGACACCTATGCAGTATAAAGCCATGAGAGGTACATGCAACACTATCCACATCCATATTATTTTTGACATTAATTTGCTCTGCTTTTTGATTTATTCATATAGGTCTTTAATAAGTGCTACTATGATGAAGTCCCTTTTTTGTGTTCAGAATTATTTGAAAGTGTGTTGGCTTTAATAACATCTGATTGGAAAAATTTTGAGCTTTGATATCCAAAGACAGTTTACTTTGTTAGTAAGTACATGTAACTGTTTTGGATTTCATGGTCCACCATTACTCCATTCAAAACTGACTGATTGGATCTCGGAGGGTTGGATCTAGGGAATAGTGACATCATTTACTCACTAGCCTAAAATTTCAGGATATAAATTCCTCTTATTATGTACTGTATTTACTCGTGTATTAGTCAAACTGGTGTATAAGTCAACCCCCCATTTTCAAGGCCTAAAAAGTGATTTTTCTTTATTTCTGGCTAAAAATCTCAAATTCAGATAGATAGAATTTTCCTTAAAGTTAATATTGTATTTGTGAGAATCCTTTTGCAGTTGCAGTGGACGAAAAAGAAACTACATGACTGTAGGTGAAGTTTGTCAGCTCTTGTAACAATTGCCATGATACGAGTATTTCAGTTTACTTGAGGAAGTTTTTACTACATGTACCTTTTTATCTGAGTCATGTTGAAAACAAAAGTCTTCATATTTGAAACTAACCTTTCTCTTAACTTTGAGGAAGAAAGGAGATTTGGTAGGCGAAAAGAACACTAAAGAGTTTCAAAAAATGGCTTGATAAACAACCCACCGTCTTGGAAAATGTTTGCCAGGTTACCAAGCTATGTATACTGTCATGAAAGGTTGACTAGTACACGAATAAATATGGTATCTACAAAATGCGCGTTTAAATAAAGTCTGAAAACCTGAAACTCCCATGCTGCATACTAATTCAGCCGCGTACACACGCATTGCATTCTTCAGCTACATGTATTAAGTCTTTGGCGTCATATACTGTACAGTGTACAGTGTATGTTGTAAAAAGTTGATAACATGATTTTGCCTTACAATATTAAAGCTCATTATTCTGACTCCTGGTTGGTTAGAAAATGTTGTTTCCAGTCTACATTGTCATTTATCTTTGTTTTGTCAAACAGTGTACATGTATTGCATTCTGAGCTTTGACAACTTTAAGAAGAAACAAAAGATATTTACATGTAATTAACTGGATTTGAAATTGTGACCCACTTTGTTGCGAATTCCCTGCAGCTGCAGGACAGATCCCAGTGAACGCTGGTGGCCCAGTTCCAGGGGGGACAGTCAGTAGTTTACCACAAGGTAGTCAGATGACACGCCAGGCTCGCCGATTGTACGTTGGGAATATACCTTTTGGCATAACAGAGGTACAGTTACAAGTAGGTTTTCATTTGTTTCTATTTTTTTACTACTTATTAACTATTATTTTAGTTCAGTGAATTAATTGAATTTGTAAAGCTCTCATGGTTTTGATCATTCCCCCTAAAAGGTTGCTTTCATATCCAGCATCAGAGTATTGGTCCATGGGGTCTTGCTGTTGGTTTGTGTAATTTCATTTGTAGCTCTTTATCTTTGATGCATTGTGTATATACTGTACATATACGGTATGTTGATTCATAATTTGTGAAAGTTCATGTACTGACTGGATGTGTGTGTGTTAATAATAATTATATTGATTGTTTGCAGTTGAAAATAATAATAATAATAGCCTACATGAAAGGGGAAAAAACTATTGAAAAATGTAATTTTGTCTCACCACCTCCCAGTGTTTTCCCCTTTTCCATTCTGTTACATTTTCTTCCCCCCACTTTAATAACTCTCCTTTTCCTCCGTAAAGTTGACTACATATTTTGTGAGTCACTGACCCCGTACATGTAGGTTCTCAAAAACCATTTTAACCAGTGCTTTGATAATAATATTTTGGAAGGGTGGGTTGGGTGGCGGAGATAGGTGCCTAAATGCATGTGGTTACGCTAAGTTTTCTGTCATACATTGTACATGATGTTCTGTATGTCTGTAAACATTTAATATTGCATAAAATTAATTGTGTTTTATTTACTGATGGGTGATGTTTGTGGTGATCATTTTCAGAGCTTGATGATTGAATTTTTCAATGCAAAAATGCAAGAAGCAAAATTGAACACAGCTCCTGGTAACCCAGTGATTGCTGCACAAATTAACTTGGAACAGAACTTTGCTTTCATTGAGGTGAGAATAGACCCTTCTCCAAAATGGCAGCAACAGATTTGAATGAGTTCAAATTGAACTGAATGATAAACTGATGTCAGAAATAGAAAGAGCACCTTTACTTTAGTAACCCTGCCAAGTTTTAGCATAAATTATTAAGTATGATATCAGCTGAGAAAAATTAATGTAAGTTGAAAAAATGTGAAAAATTTGCAAACATTTGTATGACTGGGGGTATGGCATTTTCATTTCCCAGCTGATATAACATCTACAGTGTAAGGGTTACAAAAGTAAAGGTGTTCTATCAAGTGCTGGTATACGTTTTTAATTTTAACTTATTTGAATTTTCGACCGCCATTTTGGAGAAAGGTGTATAGACTGAACAGATTATGATGTTTGAATTTTAACTCAGCAGCTGTTGAATTAAACACTAAGTTTTAAATTTTTTTCATGTTTTTAATGGTTGTAGAATTGGTTCTACATGTGCATGCATCTGCAGGTCGTGTGAATTATTTTTTCATGTGTTTGTTTACATGTACAGTACCGCTCAAAAGTAAGTTACCACCTTGTGTCGCGTTTCCTGGGCGATGCGAATGCGCGACGCGATGCGCACAATATCAATAAAAAAAATCCATGGCAAAATTGCCGTAAGGAGAAGACGTTTAAGCGTCAATAAACACATGCATCTGGTTTACATATGAAAATTCAGATGGAAAATAAATTCTTCATGCACGAATAAGGAGAGTGTCTAAACTGCGTGGGTGGGTGGGTCGTGGGTCCGAGATCCTCCATGTATACATGTCATGTATACATACTTTTATGCTGTTTCAAAAACCCTCTCGCAACAGCGGTTTTGTCCGTGTTCTCTTTCTAGTGTGTACACCGAGTTACACTGAAGGGATTGTGCCAAAGATGTTACGTTAACAATTCTGATTTAAGAATGTCCAACTCACCGGCGTATCCTCCATGACGAAGCCTGCTACTGCAAGGCTTTTTGCAAAGACATGCATTTTAGCTATTTTTAACCAATCATACTTGAGCATTCCCACGTTACCAAACGAAAAACCGCACGGTCGCTACGAGGCTGATGCATGACCAAACATGAAGACAAAAATCCCATGAGATGTTTGCTAGAAAATGACTCAAAAGTTCGGTTGCAGCCATGACACAGCTTTTTTGTGTTTCCCAAAAGTTGAGCAGTTGTTCTTTTCTTTTACCGGGTACTTGAAATGCCGACAAAAAGCAGTAGATCGTTATATCCAAGTTGTTGGGTAAGGCGAGTTCCGTTATTCCATTAGCGTAAGTTCCGGAACAAACAAGCGAGTTTAATACAGTTTTCTTTTTTAATTAATGCATTCATTCTCGGCAAACGCGCACGCCAATGTTAAGCATATACTTTCAAACACTTTCGTTAATGTTTACTGAAATTGTTTGCCGGACCAGAAGGAAAAATATTTATAGTTAATGGGAGACAGTTTTCCTTTGTTCAACGTTTCATAAAAGGTGTTCGGGGAAAATAATTTGTGAGCGGGCAATTGCAAATTTGGACCGAGCACTGACGGAGTTAATATATATATATTTTTTATCTTCAAACAAACCTAACCCACGACCCACCACCCACGATTCACGACCCATGACCCACCCACCCACGCCATTTAGCCTCACCCCAAATAAGCGATGATTTTGTTGAAACATCGACCATTTGGTGGAAAAATTCGTAACAAAAGAAAACATGTGTGTTGCTAAAATTTCTTGCCAACTGCAAAACTTTTGGAGCGTGCATTTCGAAACATTCATTAATTAAATATCTGTAAACATTGAAAACGAAACTTCACGTGAAATGTGAGGATGACTTTTTCTTGACGCTCGCACACGAACATTAACAACAACCAATAATAATTACGCAAAATAACTACATGATAATTATTACCTACAGGCAACAGTGCTGTTATCGTCCACAATCTTAAGTTCGCAACTCGATAAGGAAAATAATTGTAAGTTATCTGAAGCGTTTGATTGTTTGACCATCGGGTTAAAATTTGCGTATAAAATTTTCAAAGTGAGTCACCAAAAGGAAAAACAAACCAAGGATTATTATGGATTGTCGATTGGCGAACGTAAACAAAAAAAAATGTTTTCATGTAAGAAGATACTGCAATTTATTATAGCATGGCTTCTGATAGGATGCGGAAAAAAATTAAAGATTATGCGGAAATTTTTGGCCATATTATGCGGAAACATGCGTTGATTATGCGGAAATTACACCGGATTATGCGGAAACTTAAACAAGTCATAAAGCTAATAATTAGGCCCGTCCAATGTATTTACATGCTTACGGTAAATCCGTAATCGAAATTGCAACCAATGCAATCGCATTTGTGACTGAATTTTTGCCCTTTGTGATTAAAAGACATGGAGGAGTCATCAATTTGCGACCAGCTTTCACCGTTGAAATAAAAGGGTTAGCAGTTGGGATTTTCCCGCAACTTTTGGTAAAATAAATAAAGCGATAAAAAATTATTTTGTTTCTCATCATGAATTTTGTTTCAATTTGGAGATAATGGAGCAAAATTGTAATACCTTTGGAGCGCGATCCATTCCCTTGATCATTGACTTAAAGTGCGTTTGATTCACCGTATTCCGGAATAGGAATACGTGAAGTGATGAATTCAAAACGGCATGTCTGGCGTTTTGAAGCAACAAGGATAATAAAGATATGTTTAAAATAGCATTTAGCAGGTGTTCGACATTTTTAATGTGAATCACCGTAAAACTGAAGGATTTCTAACTTGTATTCCATGTAATCCTATTCCGGAATAAAATCAATCGAACGCGCCCTTAGTTTCTTATCAGTTACGTCATTTGCTGAAGTGTAACTGTTTCTCGTCCAATGGAAAGCATTGTAGGAACAAAAACTAGTGTCCAGGCTCATTGGCGAAAAAATGCGCTAAACTGCTTACGATCTTTCTTACGAACTTTCATCTTGCGAACGAAATGGTGTGTTTTCTTCAATGTTCAGTAAAATAAGCGTTTCAAAACAGTCAATTTCTTCGGCTTTTATGTTTTTGAGGATGTTAAG
Source organism: Montipora capitata (assembly GCA_949126865.1). Taxonomy (NCBI): domain Eukaryota; kingdom Metazoa; phylum Cnidaria; class Anthozoa; order Scleractinia; family Acroporidae; genus Montipora; species Montipora capitata. The sequence continues at coordinate 9,113,607 of OX421452.1, read as the reverse complement.
GAGCTGCTTTATCACTAATATCAGATATTTCTTCTGTTTTTTGCGGAAAATATCGGAATTATGCGGAAGATGCGGATTTCAGTGAATTATGCGGATCCGCATCGCCGCATCCTGTCAGATGCCATGTTATAGGCATGTTTTCTTCTAAAATTGGCCTTTCACAAACACCTTCCACTGTTAAAATTTGCAACAAAAGGTCAACTAAAATCGTGCACGAGCATCAAGCCACTGCACATACAGATTTCTTATCATTGCGTCCTGCGCTACTCGCGTGATGCGGTAACTTGCATATTTATAAGGTCCTTTTACATTTCTTTAATCCATTAACTCCTCGGGTGCCCTAGAGTGCCCCCAGTTGACGAGTAATAATTATTGATCGTCTTTATTGAGTATTTTATGGGAAGAGTAAAATCTGTAAAGTCTCACTCCCACAGTTGATGGGTTAATACAGGGGACAACAGTGAAATCAAATTTTGTCAGTCTCACTCCTAGGATCCTGTCAGTGAATTAAATGAATACAGTAAAATGCAGTGCTGTTAGCCAGTATCAAAAATACCATAAATTATACTCTTTGTTTGTCCCTCCAAAATTTTGCATAAGCATTGTTTCCAGTTTCCGTTGGGACCATTGTAAGTCCCAAGAGAAAATAAAAACAATGCTTTTGCAAAATTTTGGAGGGACAAACAAAGAGTGTTATGGTATTTTTGATATTGGCTAATTGCTTTTGCCCACTAAATATGCAAATTTGTGATGTTCTCGTTGCCGTCGCCGTTGTTGTTGCTAAAGCTCCCTATTAACGCAGTCACTCCTAAAGCACCCTCACTTGATGAGTAAAATCGTCTGGTTTTAGATCTAGAGTAAAATCTACTTCTACAATGTACAAGTCTCACTCTCAAATAGGGAAGGGTTCAAGCTGTGGACATTGGTTTTTAAAGTTTGTTGCCATGGCTTGCAACTCACCTCAACTTTTTTACCACTGAATGGCAATCCTATGTTCTTTTACAATAACTATGACATTGTGGAAAAGTCATACGGCAAACCTACAAGAAAAAAAGTGTTTTCTTGTTTAATTTAACGTACAATGTAGGTATATTTGCACTGATGTTTTCATGTTCTCTTTAGCTGCGATCTGTTGAAGAGACCACACAGGCAATGGCCTTTGATGGGATCATATTGGAGGTAAAAAAGAAATAAACAAAATAGTAATGAAATGTCAACACTAAGACAGGTATGTCGCTAAGGGCCGGCTGCCAATGAAACTGGCTGTGGGATTATCACGAGAACTTATCGATACTGGAAATGAAACAAAAACATTTGTTTTAGTATTGGCGTGTCTTCTCTTTCCCTGTATTCGCCATCTTGAAGAATGCCGGGTGTTGCAAGACACTGGGAACAATGTCGTTACCAGGTCCCTCTGATGCCCAGAGTGCAAACTCACCACCTCAATGAAACCTTCAACCAGATGAATTTATTCTTAGCTACATGTACATCCCTGCAAACAAGGGTGTTTGCCAAATGACATTACTGCAAAGCTGTGGGCAAAACTCTCGTTACCGGGTTCATCAATTGAAGTATCAGTTTACCGGCTTCTTTTAGTACCAAGGTGTGACTTGATTTGTGGTTTGCATTATATATGTGAGTGTACATGTATGTAACTCTAAAAACATTACGGATGTACATGTATGTATTTATCCATGTTAAGTGGAAAAAACAAATTCGCAAAATTAATAGTACTGTTTTTCATTTTTTCCATTGTATCCCCCTATTATTTTTGTCATTGCTTTGTTGTGCTTAAACTCTTTTGCTCACTATATGTACTTGTGATAATATAATCACCAAAGACACACTTAAAAGTACAAGGCAGCATGGATGCTGAAATGTGAAACTATTCTGTAACCATAATAGCAAATAATGTTAATGTCACTCTCAGGGCCAGTCACTCAAGATACGAAGACCCAAGGATTACCAACCTATCCCTGGAATGTCTGGTACATTGTTATGTATTTTTGCTTTTTTGATTTTAATCTTGTATTTTGCGTGTACAACAGCAGTTTTAAATTGAGTTAATGGTGGCATTCTAAGGCCCGGATATTTTTGAATCTGCAACTTTTTCTTTCCGGATACGCCTTCCGTCCACATGTATCCAGCGAATAGGCCTTTTTCAATAATTATATTAAAATCCAGCTTGATAGTGAGGCAGTGAGGACAAAGACAAAGGAAAGTGGATGATGTATGTAAATATTTTTCACATTCATTCCAACGTGTTCCTATTGTTTTTGTCCTCACTGCCTCGCTATCAAGCTGAGTATTTGATATTTCGAAAATGGCCTATTTGCTTGTGTTCCCGAACTTTTTAAATATGCTCTCTACAGTGGATATTTTTGAACCGCTATGAATCTGGAACTGTGTGGATGCAAAGTCCAGTTCCAGTCCCCAGTTCCTTACTGTAATATCAATTCCCAAGATGGCTACCAAGGAGTCCTGGGCCCGGTTGTTCGAAAGCGGGTTAACTTAATCCAGGATTAGCGTTAACTTTTGTTTCATGTTTTCAACTTTTTGGTGAAAGTTTCTTTTGCTTATTTTTGTTGTTCAGGATTGACATCTTCTAATGTAAAGTTTTGCCTAATATCAGCGTTGAACAGCATTTGGGAATAGAGAAATAAACTCCTTGGTTAATTTTTAATCTGGGATTAGCGTTAATCGGCTTTTGAACAACCGGGCGCTGAGTACTAGAGTGAATCTGGGTATGTTTTGGATTTATGTGGATGGGCAAATTTGATTTGAATATGCTATGTATGGATGGGATTACTTTTTAATCCAGAAAGAAAAAGTTTAAGATTGAAAAATATTGGGATACAGTGTACGTGTGGACAGGGCCTAAATTCAACTTGTTGATGAAACTAGAAGACTGTCCTGAAGCATATGTGGAAGACCAAGGAATTTTAAGAAATGACTCTGTAAATGTGAGGCAGTGTGGCCCAGTGGTTAGGGCGCTTGCCTTGAGATCCGGAGCTCCCGGGTTCAAGACCCGTTCTGACCGCTCGTTGAATTTGATCCTGGTAGTCCCTGGTTCAACATCCCAGCTGCACTTGTAAATAGCCAACTGGTTTGCCTCCCACCTATTGGGATTCTTAACAGTTGTTGTTCTGTTCCATCGTTTCGTTGTGTTTCATTGGCCCTCAAAAGCCCCTATGGGGACCGGGCAATTAAGTAAGTATGTATGTATGTAAATGTTCACTACCAATGGACATCATTTCATCAAAGGAAGAATGTTAAGCACACTGCAAGCATAACTGTACTAACAATTTATGCGATGATGACACATTGAGAGCAAAATTGTCACAAAGTTATGGGTTTGAGCAAGAAGAAAATTTCTTCATGGGTGGGGTATGCATCATACATGTATTATTTGATCAATTTCTTTGCCATTGTCTTCCTAAGAACAAGGTGAATTGTTGAAATTTGTGGTTTTGTACATAGATTGCTCACAATCCCTTCTGAGTTAGTTGAACTGCCTGCTTTGGTTATGCAAGCGAGCTGAGGGGAGAATGGTGATAGGGCGAGATATAGGGACTGCACGCTCTTCTGTAACCGACGCGTTCAGAATCTGCTAATCTAGTTAGTGAAAGTGATATGACAAATGGTTCTGCCTCTTTTATTGCTAAGGTAAACAAACACTCACTGCGTGGAAATATTTATATGCATGTTGAATTCAATCAACTATTCGGAAAGGAAACTGCAGAAAACTACAGTATTTACTTTGTATTTAATGAGCAACACTCCAAAGAAGCCTGGTAAAAAGAGAAGTAGAAAACCTATGCAGAGAGAGGCATCACATTTTAGCCAGATTTGCAGAATAAATGTTAAAATAAATTATTGAATGTGGGAGTGTTTTGGCAAGTTTCGACGTCGTGAAGTTGGTCCACAAGGACAAATTCTTGATTAGAATGGACCACTCATCATCTATCATTAAATCAGTAACCTCAAAAGAAAGGGCTTGTTCTGCAGAAAAGATGACTTGGTGTTTGTTTGAAGCCACGTCCTTGAATTCCCCTTCTTCTGGAAGGCTACAATCCGTAGATAATGGTTTGACCGAATCTGGTCGTCGGTATTTTGGTTCGCTTATCTTTGAGCTGCACTGTATGACGAGAAATTATTATCTTGATCAATGACGTTTGACTTGGGTCACCCATATCCTTTAAGAGGACAAAGCTCTCATAAATTATGGTCTTGCCGAAACCAGTTGGTAGCACAGCTGTAACATACTTGCGTAAGGAAATGTACCAATTAACCAGCTGCTTCGCTAAAATGGGATGTGGGTGCCTGGAGTATCCAGGGTCTTCCACCTTCCACTGTGGACAGCCAGCCCCTAGATAAAAAAAACCGCCCCCATGGCCGGCAAACCCCCGCAACCCAGCCATGAGCCCCCATTCCAGGCATCCATCACACTGATGAACTCAGTAGAAGGAAGAATAGAGGGTAGGGTGGGGTGGGGGAAAAGCTCAAAAACTAACGATGAAAACAGCTCCAAACGCCTGAGAAAAACTCGTGAAAACCTGGTTGACAAAAACCACGATGTTCCACAGGAGCCCACATTTGCGAGTTTGACCGCTGACAGCTTGACAGAAGACCACCCAAGAGAAAGCAATGACTGCTATGAGTGATGACCGCTAAACACTGAAGACTAAAAAGATGATCGCCAAAAAACGATGACGGCTGCACTAGTGGTGGTTAACATAGTTGAATGAACATTAAACTAAATTTAACCAGCTGCCTTGCTAAAATGGCAGGTGGGTGCCTGGAGTATCCAGGGGCTTCCACCGTGGCCAGACAGCCCATAGATAAAAAACCGCCCCCATGGCTGGCAAATCCCCGCAACCCAGCCATGAGCCAATCCAAGGGACTCTCCAAGCTGACCCCAGGGGCAGGTCGGAAGAGAAGAATTGACTGAATTGCCGAAGACAGCCATTGACAGCTTAATGGTGTGCCATCTGAGAGGAGAAACAAAGAGGCAGGATTGGAGCCACGGAGATGCAATCGTGTGTTATGGCACGAACAGGGCAGAGGTCAGGTTTACCAGTACCAATGTAGATGAGGCAACCATGGCGGAAGGGGTCCGTTTTGAAGCACTTTGATGTAAACCCTGAAGCTGCTTGGATTAAACTGTGAATCTGCTTGAATATCGCAGACTGTAAGGTGAAAGTCGTGGTTAAACGGAGAGTGGACGGTGAACTCCCCTGCACGTAGAAAACCAAAGTAGTCAAGACAGCAAGCGGTCCAGAGCATGGAATGGTTGTGATTAGAAAAATCCAAGGAATGACATTAACCCACAACAAGTCACTGGGGATGGGCTGGCGCTTTGGCTGATTTGAACCTTGGTGGTGCTTGATGCCTCGCAAAACACGCTGGAGCTGGAGGCGTCCTACCAAAGGGTCTAGGAGGCCCTGTTTGATGTGAAGTGAATGGATTTCAGACAGGGAAACCTTTAGAGAAGAGTATCTGCAAGATGACAGCAAAAGCTTGACGGTCTCTTTTATTGGCTGGCAACACTGAGGCTGATGCAGAAAGATGATTGTCCAGAGTGCAAAATTCTTGGAAGCGGCGTTGGCAGAAGAATATACTTTCAGAGTCGAAGGAGTGAGGCCATTAGCCAAGTAGAAGTGGCATTTCTCAGTCAGAGAAGGCCCAAATCCCTTAAGATCTGACGTGGGATTGGAGTCTGCTGGAGGTCTGCATGAGGGGGGAGCCGGCGGATGTGCTGAAATTGAAAACATGACCAGGAGTCAGCAATGGGTTATTTTTCCAGGGCTCAAAATAACGGCTGGTCAACAGACAACGTCTGCTCAAAATGGGTGTTATCCTGTCAAATCCTTGGATAATGGACATTTTGTCTGGTCGTTTTAAGTTATGGCATAAAGCATATTCGGGTCTTGTCCAAGAAAAAACAGATTTGACCGGATAACTTGACCGTCGCAGCCGGGAAATTATTTCAAGCCCTGTTTTCCCACTCGCAGAAGAGGCAGTGACGGAAAATGAGTGACTGGTTGCTGTGAGGCAGAGATAACTAACCAGGGCCATGATGGTACGGGCTTCAGAAGTGCCAGACCTCAGGATATTCACCACTGAGCTGTTATCCCATAGGAAGTTCACCTTTCTGGAAGCCTACTGTGGACCCCAAGTGTAGGTTGCTAGTACAATCGGGAAGAGTTCTTTGTATTCAATTGAGAAGGGAGCCACGAGCCCGAGAACCAATGATGCTGGAACATGGCACCATACCCCAGTGCTCTAGAAGCATCAGATGAAACGATGACCGGTACGCTCATGGTGGTTTACTTAGTTAAATGAGCATTTAACTGAACTGAACGCCTCCCTCAAATAAACGCCAGACCCAATCAGAAGAATGCGACGTTTATTCGAGGATTGTAAGAAAAAAAAAACAATGGGAGATTTAATTTTATGAACGTTGATCACAAGGCAGACAATTATTACTAAAAGCAAAACATTGGAACTTAAAACATGTTTCTGTTTTAAACAAAATTTACAAATCATCTTCGGTAATTGTTGTCAGTGATTTTAAAAATATGACTTTGAAATAAAGGTGGCCCTTGAGTAAACGCTGCATCGGACACGCTCAAAGTTTAATATACGCAGTGGCATTTAATCAAGTTAATACGTTATTTTAAGACTGGATTTTTTGCTGGAATGGGTTCTGCAACATCTTCATCCCTCATGAAGCTCATCCATCTGCAATAAACTGCAATTTAGAACTGATTTTTTTCGTCAAGTATAAACCTTCTTGAATTTTAGATTCTCTTACCAAGGTCAGAGACTTCACGTCAGTCTTACTTTGGTTTTCAGAGACGGCGACAATCCATGTCCCTGGTGTAGTTTCAACTGTTGTACCAGATTCCCCTCACAAAATCTTCATTGGAGGATTGCCAAACTATTTAAATGAAGATCAGGTAAGGAATATGGCACATGCTGGGTGTCGAACTGGAGGGGCATTGCACTCCATATGGAGTTTCCTATGCGTCAGTGACAGTGTGATTGCACCTTTTCAATTTCTCATAGAATGAGTTTTCTGAGAGACGAGAATAAAGTTTATTGTTTGGATGCAATAAATGAAAGTTAATTCATTTTGGTCGTGATTTAGCACAACCAATTTCTCCTTTCTTTGTAATTGTTGGACTTAACACTGATTTTTGTTGTTGCTGTCTTGAGTATGTGCGAAAAAGGCAAAGTGAAAATTCACAAAATAATTTTGTTTCTTAGATGCAAAGTGATCCATGATGATTTGTGATTCAGGACTTTTCTTAGCAGTTTTCGAAAATTTAAAGTTGGCAAGATGGCTTCTAAAAAGAAAAACTTTCTTGGACAATTTTTTTTTTCAGGGATTTTCGACATCAGACTAACAGCAAAATTCTACTTTTGTTTTTTCAGCCATTACTTTTCAGCCACTGTCTTTCTCCTTTTTAGATCCTCATACCACCTTCGGCTTAGCAAAGACGGCGATCTCGGCGCCTTTTCTATTTCAGCTTTTCTTTATAGGCAATCAACGTCTTACAAATCTCCCCGTTATAGAGTGATCACTTGTGTGGAACTTTTAGTTTGGAATAATAATGCTTCTTTTCTTGAGCACAAGTCAATTCTGAAAAATAGTTAATTTCTTTAAGATTTTATAGGTTAAAAGCCCACATGATTAGTCTTTAGTTTTCATACATTGTTTCAGAATAGACTAACTTAACTAAGAGTTCCTGCTGAGTGTCGTTTACTCTTGATGTGGTGAAAGAGACCAAAGGAACTCTTGCACTATGCACTACTTAATGGAAATTTTGTGAGCAAGAGCTGAGTTTTCTTTTGTCTTCTCGCCAAAATTGTCAACAGTAAAGGAAACTCCTCTACCGTGGAATGATTATTGCTGTTAAATAATTATTGTTAATAGTGATTCCAACAAGACTGACATTATTTGAATTTTATTTCCCCCTCATTTAATCCCTAGCTTAGGGGGGACTAATATGGTCTTCATATGTGGCCAAAGGCAAGTTCTTCTGCATTGCGTGTGGAAGGAGGGCTAGACAGACAGAGAGAGAGAGTGTGTGTATGCAATGCTAAGTTATGATTCATTGCCATTAATTGATCATGTTGTACTATCAGAATGATCATTGAAATAAATTTTGCAAAAAGGTGCTTTCAAAAAGAAGTCAGGAAAAGAGGCCTTAAATGGGAATGTGACTTGGCGAGGGAGCACCGATCTGCCAGGCAATGCCGTACCATGCAGCCAACTATCTTCAAGTTCGATTTTCGAGTTGAAGTATTGATTATTAAGGTGTCATGACCTGCAATTTCATGGTCCCAAGTTTGTGTCCTTTTAAAGCTTAGATTTTCTCAGAAAATTGTTTTTGACTGCATTTGCCAATTCATGAACTGTTGTTCACTTGAGTTTGTAATAATGACCGGTGTGAATTTGCAAGTGAAGAAGGAACAAGCTATTGTGGCTACTAAACTGAGATTATGGGCTTGTTCTACAGTCATTATCGTTACTAGATGGGCTTCAACGCATGAAAATGAAAACAAGCGCCTGTGCCAATTAGCCTTGTTTTTGGTGGTTACGTGTGTGAAATTATCGTGTACGGTATGTTTCCGTTCAAATGTCAACATGAGCATTTTAGTGACTAAAGCTTGGCTGGTTCTGCTTTCTTCTCAACAGGTCAAAGAGCTGCTTGCATCATTTGGTGAACTCAAAGCCTTTAATTTAGTGAAGGACAGTGCCACTGGTCTATCAAAGGGATATGCCTTCTGTGAGTATGTGGATCTCACGATAACAGATGTGGTAAGTTTATTGTTAAACTTTCCTGGCCCACAATTTTTTAAACAATCGGTAAGCTGCATGTATTCTAAGCGATCCACCCGGTTTTCGAGCGATCAGCTTACGGACTCAGTAGACCAGTTTTGAATTCTCACAGCTGGACTGGATCTAGCATGAAACGGAGGCTAATGCGGGCAAATTAATTTGCATTTGAAAAGATTTGCCCGCATTAGCCTCCATTTCATGATAGATCTAGTCCAGCCGTGAGAATTCGAAAATGGTCTATTGGAAGTCACAATAAGGAAGGGGGTGAATGTGGTGGACACAAATACGCACACGAAACGAATCTCTTATATAGGTTTCTTATTAGGCCAGTGACGCTGGG
>OX421452.1:9091916-9094416 GCA_949126865.1 Montipora capitata | reverse complement strand
TTTATCCCTACCTATGAGTTTACTGGTTTTAAAAGAGAATCCAGGGCCGCATTGTGTACAGCGGCTTTTGTTTTTAATGAATATATCTTTAAATATTATGCATTTAGTATGTATCTGTATATGCTATGTATTTTAGCTGCAAATGTAATGTCTCGAAGGCATTAGCTCCTGTAGTTATTCTGAAATTCGAGGTGAAATAAAGTTTATGGACGTACGTATGTTACCTTTCGCAGGGCGCGTGCGCATACTTTGTAATCTGCGACTCCAGTGCTTACCACATGAGAGAGAAAACGACTTTTCCCTTGAACATTTAAGCCAGCGAATTCTTACGCTATATTGACAAGGGCGGTTTGGGGGCGTGGGATTTGTCACATATGGTTTAGGGGCCGACATATCTCTCCCTCAATGCCGTACCGGGAGGCAAGTTCGGTAGCAGAAAGCAGCGAAGGGCCACCTGCGTCCAAAAGCGATCGCACGGGGCGAAAAGGAAAGGTTGTGGTTATAATACAAGTTGAAAGGGAAAACAGCGCACTTCCGGTTGCCGTCCGCGGCTCAAAAACGTGGCCTTTCTTAAACTCCCTGATTCTTTAGTGCGCAGTGCTACGGCACAGTAGCTTTTTGCTAAGCTTAGTGGTTTCTTTTCTTGGACCTACAAGTCATAGTCGTTAATTTTTGTTAACCCCAGCCATGAGCCTGTATCCAATTTTTCTTCGCGAAAAATAGGCTTTATTGCGGCCGGCTCGCAACGACTGCCATCAACACTTGTCAAGAAAACAACCACATAGCTAGGTAATGGTGGTGAGCGGCAAGCGATCATTGCATGAGAAACTTGAGGAAAGGTGAGTTTTTGCATAGTGTTAATTGTTTCACTTCGCTATGGATCGTAAAAAAGAGTGGTCTCTACGATTCATGACTATGCCAACGTGCTAAAGCTTCAGGCTCCTCTTACGGAAGGAGCAAACCGACAGAGAGAAGGGAATGATTACCTCTGAATTTTATTGGAACGGTGAAGAAGGAATAAAGCTCTGTTGTCTTTATGAGGATCAGGCTCCATTGTTTCCGTTCTCCTTATTTTGGTGCCCATAATTTTTTTGAAGCAGTCAACGAGAGACGTGATAGCTGCGTTCAGACCCCATTTTTGCCATGAAAAAGTAGTTTGAAAAAGACTACTCAAAAAAGATGATCAAGACCATTTTTCAGTTTTAGAAATTTTCGAATATTATAGAATTTCATTGCCGTATGTAAAAGCAAGCATGTCAAAAGTTCATCCCCTCGTTAATGGTCTGAACCCAAGAGTCATATCAGTCAGTGAAGTACGATCGTCCGGGTGAGTAATCCCGAGAAGGACTGTTTTAGGTGACAATGACGTCACCACAACCTGAGCGGAGGTCATCTTCCGAATGAAGCCTTGACTCTGACGAGTGGGAGAAGTGATAGTCTGCGGTCTTTGCTGGGCTTCCGCGTTTACTCTATTTATATGCCATGAGACATCGTAAAAACACCGTTACAAGTATTTTCTTCCGTACTGTCACGTCTAGCCAAATAGTTCATCACTTGACGTCCCTCTCTACGTTACTTGTGCGCCTGTTTCCAATAACATTTTTTTAATATACATGGTGGTATAAGAAATCCAATATTGAACCCAATCAGTACTTGGCTTTCCTTTCCACCAAATCAGTGTGACACTTGTGTGACTGCCTACGTCACGCAATCCCGTAACTTTTCAAAAGTGCGTCCGAAGATGGAGGTCTCCCACGGAAGTCCTGAAAAACGTCCAGTGGATGACGCGCCCCGCCGCTGGCCAACACGGTATCGCGAAACCTGCAAAAAAGGATATCAAGGCTCGTGTATAATCTCTCAGTCAAAGCGCAGCTGAATGATTAACAGATAACCGGCCGTTGGTATATTAAAGCCTTGAAAGGAATTACAAACCTTTTTCCCACTTCACGTAAAGCGCTCCTGTTATCAAGTCCAACTTCCTCAAAGGCACTGAATGCATCAGCTGACATCAGCTGAAAAAAGAGATGGAAAATGCTATAATGAAGCGATGTAACGGCCCATAAACGTGTCACGAATTATTCTGCTATCGACTACCGAACTGTCCAGTCAAAGTGTGGGTCGCCAAGGAAACAAAGTGTTGCGAGGGTGGCGAGTGGAGCATAAGACCAATGGCGCAATAGGCCTCATTTATGAATGGCGGCCAAAAAAGCATTCTTGTCCTTGTGCGATGGACAAATACAAGAGAAATGTTGGTTTATCTAATTAGCACATAAAGAAGAGTAATATATTGGGCGTCAATTATAAATACGGGTAATAGGCGTTTAAAAGTTTTGCCCACATTAGCATGAGCTCATCGCTTCTATAATATATCATCCATGAAATCAGCATTTAATTACGACAGTGCATTGTACAATCAATTGAAAATGTGGGCGCGATAAACCAAGTACTTTTTGTGCAACCTCGCATTGGTTCCACTGCTTCGTTATCAAACAAAAGATCT
>OX421452.1:9084416-9089416 GCA_949126865.1 Montipora capitata | reverse complement strand
TATTCCACGGCTAAAATTGATGCATAGACACCTAGGACAAGACAAGCAAATGCACACAGAACAAAATTCTCGAACATTGGGTAAACCTCACACCCCCTTTCCCCCAACCTCCCCACCCCTTCCTAATTATGCGGACTTGTAATCCACATTTCTTACCTTGTATGTACTACCATATCAAGTGCAGCGAAGTACAACTGGCGTAACATCTGTGAACCACCCATAAACCTTCGAGCTAGTGAAGAAAAAAGGAAAATCTGTCATCCTCAAGCATAGCAGACTGTCAAATCACTGATGTCCCCTCCTGTGACATTCAAAGGACAGTACACCCAACGTTCAGGCTCTGTAAGGTTTCTGCTTTGCACGGGCCCATTTCGTGACGTTTTGCTTGCTCATATCTTTAATTTTAGCCTTCATTTCTTCTCTCCGATTTAGTTTCTTTAGTCCTCGATTTTCTGCCCACAAAAATCACGCAAAACAGACGCAAAATACGATGTATCGATACTGTAACGGGACGGTAGAGGTAAACTGCTTCCGTTATGGTGGTTTTAAACATAAATTCTGATATTTATCCGTCCTTTCTTACCTTTGTAAATTTGCTGGAAGAGTTCATCCGGCAGACTTTCCCCTGTTTGATAATGACCGCTGATCATCTCAATCGTGGTTTTATCATACAGCCAGTTTTCCATGAATTGAGATGGTAATTCTACCTGAAACGATACGGAGCAACATACTTAGGCGAAATTTTAGAACGTTTCCAAATTTGCGGGCTCGCTCGGTTTACGTGCTTTATGCAACCAAGGACCTTTTTTCAAACGCCCCGCTGTTTTTGCAGCCTCTGATTTCATGCACATGGACCCGTGTCACAGACTTTTCTAGTAACAACTACTGTATTGGATGTTACAGGACTCCAGTCCTTGCTGAAAAAGATAAGGGTTGTTGTGGCCTAGTCTTGCTCTGGACAGGGATATCCGTCGTTTCCTCAAAGGGTATCTTCACTCTAAAAATATATTGACCTCTTACTAACCGAGAGGGAGGGCCGTACTGGAAATATTGCCCCGAAGTCGTGGCAGTACGGACCGAGCACTGCGAGGTCCGTACAAAAACGACCGAGAGCCAATTTTCCCACAGTACGGTCCCAAGCAAGTGAGGTTAGTAATTATTTTTTACTTGGCATCGTTTCTTTGAGCGATCGGACACTTCTCCGCTTGGTGAATGTTCGTAATCTTCGTCTTCCATCAGCGAACCTTGAACGGTATCCTTTTACATGTAAAACTAAATTCAGCTTGCTAAAACTGTACTGTTGAGATGAAAAAATTAAATTCCGCTTTTTAACAACTTTTTGTGTTTCGCTCAACTTGGATTTCCCGGGAAAGAGAGAAAAATGCGGAAACGGATCGTTTCCATGGTAATGGAATGCACTGTAAAATCCCGACCAAAAACCAACCAATCAGATTGCTCCGTTACGCCTGAGAATTGCTTGCCATATAATAAAACTTCAAACCACAGAAAATACTGTTTACAAGCAAATGTGTTTACATTTTTTCAAAGAAAGAATTCGTATCCGAAATAAATGAATCCAGAACTCCTTATTTTTAGTTTTCAAATTTGCTAGGCGTCGCCATCTTGAATAATTGTGACGTGTTAGAGTTGTTATACAAAAGCTCTTGGTGACAGAGCAACAGTGCAAACCGTGACGCGTCATAATTATTCAAGATGGCGGTACACTAGAAATTCGAAAGTGGAAATAGCGATTCTTATGTTAATTTTTTTCTGATGCAAACACATTTTTGAAAGAAAATTTTAAAGAAGTTGATTGCAAACGCGATTTCCACCTTAAAAAGCTATTCCTTTCCAGGAATGGAGGTTCCCTGTGACAGATTTGATGACGACAAGCAGTATGGACGAAAAAGTCCCTTACAGTATAGTAAATGAAGAAATGTTTCTTTTTATCGATTGTGCTTCGGGGACGCTCGGAAAAATCCGAGTGATCCCGAAAAGTCGTGTCAAGTCCCGAATTGTCCCGAAATACCCTACCCTAAATAGTAAGGGCAGTGGATTGTATTTCACTTCACTTGATTCCACTCTACAAAGTCAGTCTATGAAATGTCCCACGATTTTTCAGCAAGAAACTTCGTTTATGTACAAAGTTCGGTATTTGCAAAGAAAAATATCTTAATTTACTAACTTACTGCGTCCCATTCAACATTATTAATTCCCGCAGCAAATGAGTAAGGAACAGTCGTTAGCATGTGTTGAAGACCATGTCCAAACTAAAGAGAGAAAATAAAATGTTGAGCTCTAAATAAACTTTGAACTTTGAACTTTTGAATTTTGACCTATGTTGCCGAATGAACCGTGTTGGATATCGACAATTCGCTTCGAACTTAGGAATTTCATTACGTAGCTGTCAATCAAATGGCAAAATTGTTGATATTTTCGTTTGCAGAGGGTATATCGAAGACAACAAAGGTGGAGATAACACTCGGTCAGCGCGTGCTGACGATGTGAGTATTTATATGGAGTTTTGTATAACTACCAATCCAGCATTTACAACAGTGAAATCCAAAACAAACTGGTAGATATTGACGTTCGTTTGCCCGAAAATGTCCTGTCACGTGAATCGATCAGCCGCAGCTTTATAACGCAAGATCTTGGTTTATTTGAATCTTTCAAGAAATTTAGCGATATTCCACCGGAATCACCGACTCTTGAAAATGAAAATAGACTTATCCAGTATTTAGCAGCTTGCGCAGACAATGTATTTTTGTGATGAGTGTTCTATTGAAAGAACTACTGTGGGGTAACCGCAGCAAACTTGGCCACAATCCCACGAAGTTTGGCGCGAAATTCCTAAGTTTGTTTCAAACTTTACCATTTGATTGACAGCTACGTAATAAAATTCCCAAGTTGGAAGCGAACTTTGAGAATTTACAACGAACTTCGCAGACCGCCAGTCAAAAGTTTTGTGAAATCCACTGTAATATTAGCTGTGGATACACCAGCCCTTTTAACCCATGGGTAAATAGCGTTTGCTCGCGGTTAAGGACGTTTTTGTGTGTAACCGCTTTCCCTAGACCGAAACTGCCCCAGGGTTATTTCCATGGATACATAAAAAAGAACAAAAGAACTTCCCATGACAGTTTCTGAACTGAAAAGTACGGTTTATCTGCTCCCTGAGGTGGCTTGGCCAATCATAAGGCAGAACTAATTTGCAAGGTCAGTGAAATCATATATAATTATATTTTACCTTGAGGGGAGTCTTTTACTGTGTAACAGCATCCCCAAGGGTAACATGAAACCTGAGCTGAATCAAACCCAAGCCATTTACCCTCACGAAGACCCAAACCCAAGGTGTGTGTAACCACAGCTATTCAAATCTTTGTGCGGGCACTCTGTGGTGAGAGGTCAACCGTATCGCGGGCACTTACAAGTGGTTGTTGAAAAAAAAATGGCGGCTCGCTTGGTAAACGTTTTTTCTAGTTCGTTCAGAAGTGAAAAAAGTTAAATACGTGGAAAAAACAACCTCCAACCTCTGGAGGTGGTTTAATTTGAATTTACAATAAATTGATTATTACGAATATTGTCGGTTCAAACTTTGTTTACCTCGTGGAAAAGTGTCTCCACTTCTCTGAACGTCATCAGAGAAGGTGTTCCGTCAACGCCAGGGGGGGACTGGTTACACACCAAATAGGCAACAGGGAGCCGCTTTAGAACTTGACTTTTGCCTGTGTTAAAGGAAGGGAAGTCATCAAATAGAGAGATAGGTTCCGACATTTAAAACGACATCTCTAAAATTTAACAGAATCTGTTAACAAAGAACAATGCAGCAGTTTGTTTCACTTTGGAAAAGCAAGACCGGTGTTGCACTCATGTTTTCATACTAAGGGGTGTGGGTAGGGGCAAAACCGATGAGCGAGAATTCACGGACATTTATGATAGAGAAACTAAGGGACTCCTCGCTGGACGAACACGCTTTTCACGTATCTGAGACCGAACTATATTCGTTTGTTTGTTTGTTATTTATTTGTTAAAGCAGATTGAAGTTTTGGCAGCTATTCAGCTGATGTGGACCTGCTATACCCACCCACCCATATACACACAGAGGACAGCCACAACAACGGGAACTTCATCCCCTACTCTTCTCGAATAGTGCGTGGGTTCTTTAACATCCCACAGGGAACTAATGAACATGGAAGTTATTGTGTGAGACGGGACCTCCGGCTTATCGTCCTTATCCGAGAAGACTTGAAAGTCTAACCATTTGCGGATGTAATTACAAAGGCAGCGTGGTATAGTGTTTGATTAAATAGTGAATAAACACCGGTAGGTTTGACGAGTATATCCATTACCAAAGAGACTACAATAGTACCAAGACATTCAGCCATCCAAGCTCCTCCTCGCTTCTCTGCGGGCCGAGAATATGCATCCAAGAAAAACGACGCAATGCGATCTCCTGTGATTGTAGAGCGAAAGAAAAAAACGTGAGGGAAAAAAAAAAGCGGTGTTCTCACTCAAACTACTGACTTACTAAAATAAGGGCGCTTTTCATTTGGCAGAACTGACCGGCCAGACCAATTTACGATAAAGACCCTGATTGTTGGCCTTGGGCCCGTTTCTCGAAAGTCCCGAAACTTTACGGGACATTTTTGGGTGTCGCACTTTCCTTTGTGTCTCAACATTGGAGAGGATTTAAGTCGTCAAACTTCACCGTCTCTTTTCTTTTTGTTACCTTGATACATGTTAAAGGATCGGCTTTCTGAAACAAGCGGTTTGCAGTTTCACAAATGGCTTTTTCGGGCCCGAAAAGTTTTCGGGACTTTTGAAAAACGGGCCCCTGGGCTCGAACATACGACCTGAGCCATCTGGTGTTGTCACTCTCAAAATTGTTAGATGAGCGACCTCGTTGAATGCGATCGTTGCTGGACAGGTGACCACCTTAAAATAAATCAGTCGAGGAATTGAGACTCTACACTTACCATGCTCATTAATAATATTAAAAA
>OX421452.1:9059416-9081916 GCA_949126865.1 Montipora capitata | reverse complement strand
ATGGTATGTCCCAGTGTTTCAAGTCTCCAGAAAAACCGTTTTCATGGGAAAAGGCCTTGGAAAACAAAATAAAAAAGAATCAAAAATGCGTGATGTTAGACCTAACCTAATCTATGTTATATGCATCCAGAGCACATGCAGCATCATAAATCACTGTGTCATTTCTAGAGAGAATCGACTTTCACAACAACAAAATTTAGTTATTTTAACATCGATAATAACAAAATTCAAACGTTGCGTGATTGGTCCGGAATAAACCAATCAAATCAAATGTTGCAATGCCGATGACATCTTTTTCGCGCGTTTTTTGACTTTTTGCCTAGATTGCGTGAGGTCTTGAGTACTTGTGTCAAATCCAGACTTTAGATTCATCAATATATTTTTACAGGAATTTTGCTTACTGTTACTTAACATATAATTTATGACACCAGATTACATCAAATAATCGAGATACTTAACTAACACAGGACATAAACGATGGACACAGCAATTTGATTAATCCATGAACCCGTGAAAAGGCCGCATTAACCAGTAAATCTACATTGCATATGAAGTTTCATTGTCAGAGGAAAATGGTTAAACTGCAAAAAAAAAAAAAAAAATTTTTTGCCCGAGCCCCTTTTCATCTAGCCTGCAGCCTGCAGGCGTCTTGTCCCTATCGAGTCGCCATGTTGGATGGATGTCACCTCTCCCGCTTTTGACCTACCCCCCTCACCAAACTTCCTCTGCTTCACAAATTCAAGATGGCGGCCAAAAATACTCCTGCACTGCAAGCTACTTTTCATCCCATTGTGTTCATTTTTGAGTATTATTTCTAACAGCTTTCTGCAAAAGTTGCCACCGCTTGCTGCTCAAGAGTGGCCATAATTTGGCAGAAGATTGAACAGAGAGGAAAGATTGTATCCTAGACAGTGCCAGTCCTAAAAGGGACTCTACTCCAGTCAATTGAATCACAAGTTGAAATCCTTGCCTTGACTAACCTGAAGAGCTTGTAATTCTGATTCAGCTGCTGGTTTAATTTTGCTATGCAAGTCAGCGATCATTTTCCAAACTTCTGTGGGGCTTCCAGCCATTTTTGATTCAAGGGACAAAAAAGCATAGTTCTTGAACCCTAGAAGGCTGGCTTTTTCTTGTCTGTGATAAGAAAAGCATAGTAAGTATTACTGTATTGCCTTAGAAAGGCATAATTACTAACAAAAGTCTGCATTAAAAATATTATACAAGCGCTACTTCGAGGTTTATACTGATTTTATCGTGACAGGACAAAGTTCTTATGCAACGTCCTGGAGCTTATAGAAAACTTATAATGGCCATCCGTTTCCACGCACTTTTTCTAAATCAGTAAATACATCTAACAAGTACCTTAACTGACGAATTTCCTCAATGATATCAGAGTTGTTAATGTCACCATTTGACGCTCTCGTAACATAAGCCATGTACATTTTTTCCCGCAGAACTCTGTTTTCACTGTTTGAAATTAAGACAGATTCAAGTTTGAGATGGCGTGGTTCAGTGGTTGGGGTATTGAGTTTGCATGCGGTTGTCCCGGGTTCAAATCCCGTTTTAACTTCCAGTTTGGATTTGCTTCCGGTTGTCCCGGATTCAACTCTACCATGCTTTGTAAACAGCCAGCTGCTTGCCTCCTGCCAGTTCTGAGACTGAGTTGGGGTTCCTAATAGGCAACTTTCACGATGGCGTCATTTGACTACAACTACCAGAATTCAGTTTGTTTTTCCTTTCTTATTTAAATTTTGGATTCCCAGTCGGGTAAAAATAGCAATAGCTCTAATCTAGCATGAGACAAGCAAAACCTGAAGGATTCTGGTACTTGTAGTCAAATGGCATCATCCTGCAAATGGCCTATTATGTTTCTGTTAGAGCGAGTTTCAATTGAGTGTCGAAAAACCAAAACCAAAGTAATTACTCTGGCCAATCAAAAAGGACTGAGAAAATCCGGCAAACCAATCAAAACTCGAGGTAATTACACGTAGGCGACACAAAGCGCGGGAAAATGTGCACGCGTGAGCCACGATTGGTTTTGGTTTCAATTCTGATTGGTTGAAAAAATGGTGCGAGAACTTCGAACCAATCACTGAGTGAAGTAATCATAAACCAAAGTAATTATCTAATTACTTTCGACACTCAATTGAAAACCGCTCTAAGTTTCAATTGTTGTCACCGATCCAACCTCGTTCCCAGGGTCTCCATTACAAAGAGACCCCCATTGATGACTCATGAATAAAATCATCTGGCATTCGACAGAGTAAAATCTATTAAGTCTCACTCACAATGGGTCAAAGGGGACATAGTTTTTAAGTGGATGTGTGGAGACTGCTAATCCATTGACTCCTGAACCACACCCCACTGATGAGTAAAATTGCCTGGCATTAAGGAATATCAGAAACCCATAAGGGTTGAAACGTGTAATGCGCGTTCACAGCTTCCGAATATTCAGTGCGAACTGATTGGTTGAATGTTTCAGTGCTAAGTACCATATTTGAAAACCCCTCGCTCTTGTTGTTCCAAATATGGTACTTAGCAAATTGAATATTCAGAAGCTTGTTTCCCAGCACACAAGGGGCCGTTACACGTTTCAACCCTTATGGGTTTCTGGGAATATCGAATGAGCATCTTTGAAGTTTTGTTATTTACAAAGGGTCGGAATGTATCGAGGAACGCGCATGCATGGTTTGCACTTCATTTCTTCAGACTTTTTACACCGTCCAATATGCAGTAAGAGCTTTCCTTCGTTCACGAGTAGCATTATTTCGATATTTCTATTTTAGTTCAAAGTTTTCTGGCGTGCGGTCTTTTGCAAATTGGATGGCATACTTTCTCTTGTTTCTTACAGGCGCTTTCCATTCATTTAATAGTCATAAAGCATAACATCTTTGCACGAACTCGCTTCTTTTTCATAGGAGCATGTTTATTTGCAATGCTATCAAAAAGACCTCTCTAGAAGCCATAGGCATCATCTAAGTCGTCGAAAATTTCTCCAACTTGCCAAAATGCAAGGCGGCTCAAGTAGGTCTTTGTTGACTTTTTCAAAGTCGTTAGTTTTCGTTTTCCAGTAAACTAAGGTCTTCCTTGTATGCTTATTAACTTTTCCTGTGATTTCGCCATTTTAGGGAATGATTTCTTTATTTCAGAAATTGCTAGCTGAACGTTACCTTCTAAGAACTTCCAACCGCACTATTTGCTCATCCGAAACTGGTGACTTTTTTAAGTTCCAAAAAGTTGCAAAAATATCCCTTCCGAAAACGTAAGGGACTACTTTCCCCGGGTTGCGAATCTTTTCGTTGATGTGTTAGTAAAGAAATCTGTAGCTGTTTGGCAACGTAGAACTGAAATTCTTAGAACAGTTTGACTCTCCCGAACACATATTTCACCGAAGATTATCGTTGGGTGCCCCTGTTTATAAAAGGTAGTGTAAGTCATTGATTTCTTCTAGGTCCTTTAGATCCTGGACGTAGTCTTCCTAGATTTAAATCTCCCACTATAACTACAGTTTTCGTCTTGAAACAAGCCCATTGACATGCAATTTAATTCGCTAGTTCAACCAAACTGGTACTCGATTACAGCTTTATTCAATTTCTAAAACCCGGGTGTTGAACCCCTCTCTAATCCAATTCGGTAAAAACTTAAGGAAGAAAGATGGATAGTCTAAATTACAAATAAGCTACCAAGGAATGAGAAAATCTAAAAATCAAAAACTAAAGAGAAATAAGAAAATGCATATGGGCACTTACATCTAATGTAAGCGTTGAAACACCAAAAATTAATAGATAAAAGGTCCTGCTCCAAAATACGGGTGCTCAGCTCCTAATGCGCCCATCAACTTGAAACTTCAACATCCCCCCCCCCCCCCCCCCCCAAACCCCCGGGCAAAGCCCGGGCATTTGAACTTTTGAAGATTGGATCGTTCAAGTTCCTGCCCCCTCGGGCCAAAATGGTGTTCAAATGCCCTACCCTATCGTTGGATTTGTCTCTCATACCCAACTAAAAGAACAATCGTCGTCGGCTCCTGTCGTCTTAATAAAGCTTGTGTACAAACATGCTGACATATATTTCGTTACCCTTTATATGATGATGCTGTTTTTACCAGACTTGAGCTACTACAAAAACACAATATTATTATTGAAACTATGAAAAGTGACTTGAAAATTGAATTAAGTCGGACCATGTCAATAAGCAAGTATAAGCTGCTCTAATTCCGAAACACGGCAAAGGTTACAAGTTTGAAGAGGGAACTGTATACTTATTAACAACAGATCCTAGAGCGTTTACGACTGCATGTATTTTAAATTGTTCAGTGTCTGTTGATTACCTCTAACAGAACCGTACAGCTTTCAGAGCTTTAACAATGAAATGGAGGGTGTGAAAACGTACGATATTGTATTCACTCTATAGTATGACAAAGACGAGTTACGTACAGCCAGCCAAAATTCCTTTTTGAAGACAACTTTTGAAGATCTTTTTTAGGCCAATCGCTCCCAAATGCTATATCTCTTCCTGTAAACTCTTCCATCTCATCCAAACACGTGTTTTATAGCTGTTAGCGACTTCGGCGCCCGCAAAAAAACTCCTGACACTTCCGGTTCAATTTTCCTCACCCCACGCAGGCAAAGGTCAAATTCCCCATTCCCCGAGCACATAAGATAGTCAAATGCCGGGGCTTTGCCCGGGGAGGAAGGGGGGGGGGGGGGGGAGGGGTGTTGAAGTTTCGATTTGATCGGCGCATAACTCCGAGGAAAACGTGCTCCAAACTAAAAGGCTAAACAATTATCAATTTCTTATATCACAAAAGAAACAATGGGCACTGCCTCAACAAAAAACGGAAATTACAAATTAATCAAATTTATCGCTACAGAAACCTATTGAATAAAATAAAATAACCAGTTCATTTGTATGAGGTCATGCACTTGACAGTTACTGTTCAATGAAATAGAATAAAAGGGTGATTGTACGGTAAGTTGTTTTGCACATAAACTCGATATGTAAGCTCGGACACTCCTGGTCTATACATAAGGGTGTTACAACTGTGCTGACTCAGGAGCATCTATTATATAAAGGCCCATCTCAAACGTCGTGCTACTGCCACGTCGTCGTCTTTAACTTGGCAATAGCACGATGTTTGAAACCATGTTTGAAACCATGTTTGAAGCCATGCTACTGTTGTATGGCACGGCAGAGGTTTCTGTGCTACACGACTTGGTCTCAGTCAACAGGTGGCCCTAAACAACTCACCTGTATTTCATAAAAGGTTTAAAATGATCAAATTAATTTCAAACTCACCTGTATTTCATGAAAGGTTCAAAACAAGGCAAATCTAAAGTTAATTTCCAAGGTCCGG
The DNA here is from genome assembly GCA_949126865.1 of Montipora capitata. Lineage (NCBI taxonomy): Eukaryota > Metazoa > Cnidaria > Anthozoa > Scleractinia > Acroporidae > Montipora > Montipora capitata. Next base: position 9,076,563 of record OX421452.1, on the reverse strand, counting down.
AAGAAGTGTTGATTGGTTCACTAGAAAAGAACACAAAATACAGTGTATGACCATCACTTGCAGGAAAACAGATTGTCTGCAAACTTGCTTGCATAATTTTAGTATCATGACATTTTAAGAGAAACAGCAAAGTTTAGCAGCTCTTAGCTTTGTAATATCACAGAAATTACTGACTTGCTGTTCAAATTGCACTAAAAAACCACAGACTGACTGGCACCCCCACTACTCTTCATGAACAGTGTGTGGGTTCTTTCACTGTGATCCCAAAGTGTTGATTAATAGTAAAGGTTGAGAGGCAGGGCCTATGGTTGAAAGTCCTTATCAAAGAACACTTTGAAGTCTAACCTTTTGCAGATGTATAATTACAAAATAAGTTTAAAGCCAGCACTTTCTCCTCAGTTATTCTAAAACCCTGATTGGTGGTCCGGCTGGAGTCGAGCTCACAACCACCCGCATGGCAGCCCAGTGCTCAACCATCTGAGCCACCTTAATTTAGTGCAGGGTGGCTCGATGAGCTGGCTTATATTTGACAACTATTCACCGAAGTGGAGGTGGCTAGTGGTGGATATTTACCGAGGAGCAAAGTGGTGAGGTAAATATTCACCACTAGCCACCAACACTGAGGTGAATAGTTGTTTTAGTATCATTTATACTAAAAAAAGATGATTTTAACTCATTTATTTCAATCTACAAAGATTACAACATTTTTGGACGCAAATTCCACATGAATTGCTCGGAACTGAATAGCAAAGGATATACGGAGTTTGAGTAGCCAATCAGCGTGCGTGTTCAATGCTATCCATTGTTTTAGTATATACTAAATCTGATTATAGAGTAAAAATATTAAAGGCAGCTAATTAATTAACTATTGGTTTAATCTTTAACAATTATTTCATTAAAATGTGTATAAATAAATACTGCTTGTGAAACTTTTTTGGGACTAATCAAAATGACTCTCAGGATAGTAGATGCTAGCCACAGGCTTGCCCAAAGGGAAGCTTTAAAGCTGACTTTCTTTGCACCCTGAAGCAACCTAATTGCAACAGTGAAGAAGGTATGTCGCGTAACTTTACAGTTTGCTTTACATTATTCCTTTTGTTGGATACGTACATCCGAACAGTACATTCAATTTGACATTTGATTACCTTTGATTGACACTATAAGCACATGATTATATGTAATAGGAGAAGATAGTTGTAGTATTATTCTCGAGTCGGGGCAAGTATGCTATGTGCAATTAATAAATAAATCAAGTTGAATCATACGAATACAACGTGGTTTACTTCTATAAGGTATAAACAATACTTCTAAGCCTGTGATGTATACTTTTGGTGACCTCTGAAATTGATGACAGAAGTACTATTTAGACAGGTGCGAAAAAAATACCTGGAACCATCAAGATTTGAAACATCATCAGTAGCAGCTGCTTCAGCTGTTAACTTTAAAAGTGACTCAGGCAGCCCCACAACATCCTGTGGATCAGTCAACACTATTGAAAAGGCCTTTGTAGCATCCAACACATTGTTACTAAAAGATCAGAAATTATAGTGACAAAAATAATCACAAAACAGATTCCCTAAAGAAATTCTAAAGTTATTTGAACAATTTAAAATCTGCAAAAAAAAAATGTATAATGGTGTTACCTTAAAAGCTGAATATTCCAAACCCAGTCTACCATCTGATTGCATAATTATCTTAAAGTTTGAACATACCGTACCAAACATGACTAAGAACATGGCTACGTGCTGTGCTTGGAAGTTCTCCTGGATCACATTAAAGCTTTTCTATTTTCTGATGCCAAATATTATTACAATATTATGTCATTTCACTGAGGTGTGGAACAAAAGAAAATGAAATTGAAGCTGTTCAAAAAAACGTTGAACCAAGGACACATGACTTGCATGCATTCGAGTTAAACCACCACATCTTCATTTTGGTGAAGCAGCCATGTTTGGGCTTGGCAACCATGTACATGTATGTACAATGAACAAAGCCACCCCAAGTTTTGTTGTAATTATTACCGACCAGCCCTGGTTGTTCAAAAGGTGGATAACGCTATCCACCGGATAAATCACTATCTATATAGTGGATAGCGCAATTTTAAAACCTATGACCTAACCACTGGATAGTCATTTATTTATCCGGCAGATAGTGCTTATCCATCATTTGAACAACTGGGACCAGGGAGGGACAATGCTAATTTCCTGAGCAGAGAAAATTGATAGAGCTTTTTCTCCAGCCAACGATTATACAGTACTTTATATCATTGTCATCAGGCCCCAGTTGTTCAAAGGGTGGATAATGCTATCCACCACTGCTTATAAATCACTATCCATTGGATAGCCCAATATGGTTTTGCTATGGCATATCCACTGGATAGTGATTTACATGGCAGATACTGGACAAGGTATCCATGATTTGAACAACTGTGGCCACATACATAATAGTTCAAGTAGCACATGAATTTAACCACCAGAGAGCACTCTGTCAGGAGCATGGGTGGAGTTTGACAGGATAGGTGGGCTACTCCCTTCTTTATCAACTTCCAAAGATGTTGATATCTTAAAATGGAAGGGTTTTAGCACGGGTTTCAACAACTTCAATTTGAAGTAGGTGCCTGGGCTAATCAATTAAGTGGTGGTCATGAATCTTGTCTTTTGCAAGCATTTGAGTGAAAATTTAAGCAAGAGTAGCCAGCGGTGAGAGGAAAATTTCTCACAACATAGACAGCAGTATATACCGCCAGTTAACAGTTTCTAATGAGACCCCTGTTTTAGCAGATTAAAATCTTCTTCCTGGATGTTCTAGATTCAACCCTGAGAAGTCAATCAATTTTAATATGCAATGATCACCTGAATTTGTTTGATAGCTCTGCAAGCTTCAATTGCACAGCACTGAATCGTTCACTCATCTCTCCTTTCAATCCCACTCCTCCGTGCCGGGCTGATCTTAGTAAAGTAGTTACCACCCGTTCCTGTCCTTCATCAAGGCCATAATGGTTTTTTTCAACTTTCTTTCCACAAAAAAGACAAAATGTTAAGTAAGTACAGGCAAGTACAAGTAAGCAAGTAAGTACAAGTAAGTACAGTACAGCCCAAAAATCATGCTCGCGCAAGAACTTCCTTTTGCTTCTGCAAGCTAGCAACTTCTTGCGGCTTCTAGCAGCTCCTTGGGCCACATCATAATGCAAATTGCTACACATTCAATCTACAACAGATTCAAATGTTCATTATTTAGAAGTGTTTTGTTACTCGTACAGTGTATGCTTGTGAGCCTACTTGTTGGTAATTAATAGCAAGATTGAAGGAATTTTTTTCCTGAAAGTACTGCTTTGAAACATTCATGCTCTCTTGCCTTTCTTTAAGAAAGTCTGTGAAATACGGCATGCAACAAACTGGGTATGACCAAACATCGAGGTCTGATTCCACGACCATCAAAATTAATGTTTCCTAAGAAGAAAGCACTGATTATTACATCCCTTGCTTTTGGAAGCAGTTTATGTTTTGGAAAACAATAATTTGTGATCAGCTCTTTGAACAAACAACATGGGTGCGAGCTGACTATTCTTGCAGTGGAACCCGCTATTAAACTTCATGCACTTTTTCCGTCTTGCGGTTTGGTTTGTAACTTCTTGCAGCTTCTTGCAGCAAGCTTTCCAACTTCCTGCGCTTTGAATGTTTTTGCAGGTCAACCGCAAAAACATGGTATTTTCACTTCTTGCGCCACCTTGCATGTTCTTGCACCACTTCTTGCACATGTATTAATTTTGGGCTGTACTGTAAGTAAATACAACTATAAAGCAATTAAGTAAATAAAGTACAAGTTCAAGTAAGTACAAGAAAGTACAAGTACAATTACAAGTAAGTACAAGTAAGAAAGTACAAGTAAGACAGTGTGTAAGTAAGTAATCTGTAATTGCACAAGTATTAAAGCAAATGCGGAAGTATAAGTAAGTGCGTAGGTATTAAGTGTGTAACTACTTGGTGCGTAAGTGTGTCAGTCAGTCAGTAAGTATTACAGTACTACAGTGCAGCTCAAAGACAAACTTCACATAGGCATACCATATGTGTACCATACGCGAGTATATATGCGTACGCGTATACAGCTGTACATGCCTTTGTCATTATTCATTGCCATACTTTCGCTTAATTGTGGCATTGGGTAAAAAAAGGAAACTTTAAGTAACTTTTCAATTATTTAAGTGTCTAGTCTAATTGGGGACACTGTAAACTGAAATCCACAAATTCATAATAAACGCTAATGTTACAGCATACCACAAAATGAAACCTTCACATAGCACACAAATTACTAAGATACACAACCAACAGGTTAAATCACTGGTATAGAACTGGAATGAAACAGCGGGCGAACTCTGAATTGATCGCTTCTTCACCAATGACACACTTCAATGACACTCGAACCTCGTTTGCTTCACAGATTCAGTGTGGTGTCATGGCAAACACTGAAAAAGGCCATATCTTTGGTTCTACTGTGCATAATTCACTGATTCAAAAAGTAAAATGCTCTCCATTAACTTAAAAAGAAAAGATTTTCATTCAAAGTTTGTAAGATGCACCGATTCTATTTTCATGTATTTGATTTTTCAGTAATTGTGAAGAAGAGCTCCCCAAAAAACCTGTCGGCCGACTGTTGGTCGACAGATGGACTATTATCTTGTGGTGTCACGGCAAACACTAAAAACAAACCATATTTTCGGTTCTACTGTACATTATTCACTGATTCAAGCAGTAGGGAGGGATGGAGGGAGGGTAGAGGGAGGGAGAATAAGGAAAGAAGGAAGGAAGGGAGGGAGGGAGAGATGGAGGGAGGGTGGAGGGAGGGAGAGATGGAGGGAGGGAGGGAGAGAAGGAGGGAGGGAGGGAGGGAGGGATGGAGGGAGGGAGGAAGGAAGGGAACAAGGAAGGAAAACACTGAAAAAAGCTCTCCATTAGAAGACAACATTTTCATTCAAAGTAAATAAGGAAAGAAGGAAGGGAGGGAGAGAGGGAGAGATTGAGGGAGGGAGAGATGGAGGGAGGAAGGAAGGGAACAAGGAAGGAAAACACTGAAAAAAGCTCTCCATTAGAAGACAACATTTTCGTTCAAAGTAAATAAGGAAAGAAGGAAGGGAGGGAGGGAGGGAGAGAAGGAGGGAGGGAGGGAGGGAGGGAGGGAGGGATGGAGGGAGGGAGGAAGGAAGGGAACAAGGAAGGAAAACACTGAAAAAAGCTCTCCATTAGAAGACAACATTTTCATTCAAAGTAAATAAGGAAAGAAGGAAGGGAGGGAGAGAGGGAGAGATTGAGGGAGGGAGAGATGGAGGGAGGAAGGAAGGGAACAAGGAAGGAAAACACTGAAAAAAGCTCTCCATTAGAAGACAACATTTTCGTTCAAAGTAAATAAGGAAAGAAGGAAGGGAGGGAGGGAGGGAGAGAAGGAGGGAGGGAGGGAGGGAGGGAGGGATGGAGGGAGGGAGGAAGGAAGGGAACAAGGAAGGAAAACACTGAAAAAAGCTCTCCATTAGAAGACAACATTTTCATTCAAAGTAAATAAGGAAAGAAGGAAGGGAGGGAGAGAGGGAGAGATTGAGGGAGGGAGAGATGGAGGGAGGAAGGAAGGGAACAAGGAAGGAAAACACTGAAAAAAGCTCTCCATTAGAAGACAACATTTTCGTTCAAAGTAAATAAGGAAAGAAGGAAGGGAGGGAGGGAGGGAGAGATGGAGGGAGGAAGGGGGGGAGAGATGAAGGGAGGGAGGGAGGGAGAGAAGGAGGGAGGGAGGGAGAGAAGGAGGGAGGGAGGGATGGAGGGAGGGAGGAAGGAAGGAAGGGAACAAGGAAGGAAAACACTGAAAAAAGCTCTCCATTAGAAGACAACATTTTCATTCAAAGTAAATAAGGAAAGAAGGAAGGGAGGGAGGGAGGGAGAGATCGAGGGAGGGAGAGATCGAGGGAGGGTGGAGGGAGGGAGGGAGAGAGGAAGGAAGGGAACAAGGAAGGAAAACACTGGCTAAAATTAAAATGGGACGTGTAAAAAGAAACTCATTAAAATGAACTGATAAGTATGCGAGTGACCAATTATTCATCACATACTGATTAAGTAATTTAAGGCCCTTAAACTCAGTAAGTAGGTAAGTAAGTAGTCAAAGTTAAAATTTAAGACCATGTAGGGAAGACACAAATAAAGAGAGAAAAAAATTCAAGCTGTGTTTTTTATTGATACAATCTTACAAGTTTAATTAAAATGCCAAGTTAAAAAAATTTTTTTTAGACCAGCCTTAACCATTTCACTCCCGAGGGGTTCCCCATTGACGAGTAAAATCGTTTGGTGTTAGACAGAGTAAAATCTATAAGTCTGCATGGCACTTACAGGAGTGAAGGTTAAAGGAGTCAATAGTGTCCTTTTTCTCACATTCAAGGGAAGGCTATTCCAAAGCTTGCTGCTGCATGTGTACGTACTTGAAAAGAATGACCCCCTTCAGTTAAAATTAATTTTTTACATGCACAGAGCTGTTACAGATAATCAAAAAATATTAATGATTAATTTTACAAATGTGAAGATTGAATTATCTGTTTGTAGCCCTTAATAACCAGTTGACATTCTTAATTTGCTTTAGGTTAGTATCTAATTTTCTAAATGCTAGCTCTAATCCAAAAGAAAAGCCCAGAACTTGACACTGACAGGATAACTACATTATTTTGTCTGATAGTTCTTGTTTACTTTTTTCACTTTCATTATTTTTCATGCATACATTAATCCCCATTTTTCAGTATAAAGTATATTTGACACATAGTACTAGCATTAATTTTGTTCATTAAATTTTGGACAGTGGTGAAAAGAAGACATGGAAATGTCATCATGATGTTACTTCATTTATTGTTAATCTTACTATCTTTAAGAAATTCATAAATGCATTGTACATGAATGGAGAACTCAGGTACATGTATCAGTTGACTAAGAATGTTTGTGAGTCAGTCCTAAGTGTCTATGACAGATAGATTGATATTTTATTCAACACATTCTATAGCCTTACCATGAGTGCATCATACAAAGGAGCACTTTGCTTTGTTTTCATGGAGGCTTTGACAACTAGTGGTTGAACCTATTAAAGAAAGTTTAATATTAATTATAACAAGTTAGCACAGTATTAATTTTAGTCCAGCAAAAGCATGTAAAGAGCACATGACTATAACATTGCAGTGGCCAATTAACAACATGTTTCTTGTTTTCTTAATTAACACACAGAAAATTAAGTTTAAGATCTTAAGTTTACATTTTTTTGGTACATGTGCATGAGTGTGTAGTCGACCTTCAAAGATAAACTACATGTGTATAATATGAATTTGTCTTTTATGCCCGACTGCTTTCATGCCCTTACCTTTTCTCAATAAACTAAAGGAGTGAGGAGATATCCAGGAGTGTCTGAAGTAAGGCCAGTTTTTATTACCAGATGTCAACATAACTTTTGATCAGAAACAATGCACAAAGAAGAAAACGGGAAGCCCATACTGTATATCAGTAGTGATGTGAATAAATAAGATATATAGCAGTATTTTCCTTTCCAGAGACTAAAGGCAGCACCAAGGTCATCAATCTTTCAAATTGACCTTATAAGCATAACTAATTCAATTTAACCCAAGTACCTGTTTTTAAAATTAATACTGAAACTACATGACTGTATAAAACTATTAATTAGTTGGGCATGTAGTAATCAATCACTTAATTAGCTGTACTAAATACAGTTAAATCTTATTTAACATAGTTTACAACAAGGAGCAATAGTCTCTAGCATTTTAGCGTTCTTTGGGGACATGTTATCTGTTGTGCAACGTTGTAGTGTGGCCACTTAGCATTGCAGCATTGAAGCGTTGTTCTTGAGCGTGGGGGAAAGTACCAGTCCTGCGATATTCCGCTTTTGTGCAAGCATTTGCTGTTACATGCACCTAAGTTGTGTGCGAGACAATTGCTTGAAGCTTTGGTTGTTGGGTTTTCCGTTTGAGTAGCGGGGAGTTCCATGATTGTGTTTTCAGTATTCCAAATGTTAAACTCATTGTTGAAGAACTTGTGAACCCTTTTTTCAATAATTTATTTCTGGAGCTACAGCAAATGTGTACTTCAATGTTTGCAACCTGTTTACATTGTTAACTCCCTACCTTTTCAAAGGCAATCCTCAATTCTGGGCTGTTGCGAACTCCATTTAAATGTGATGTCACTTGCCAAGCATAACTTAACCAACTTCCTATCTTTTCCAGTGGTTCAATAATTGTTGTCCAAGGTTTATCATATGTTTCCTTGTTATCAATGTCTGAAAACATGCCATATTTGAGTGAGTTTCAATTAACAAAACCAATATTAAGCAACAATACTTCCAGGTGAGTAATTTATCTATTTAGGAGGCAGTGTGGCCCAGTGGTTAGGGCACTTGCCCTGAGATCCAGAGATCCTGGGTTCAAGACCCGCTCTGATCACTCGTTGAATTTGATCCTGGTAGTCCCTGGTTCAACTTCTCAGCTGCACTTGTAAATAGCCAACTGGTTTGCCTCCGGCCAGTTGGGATTCTTACCAATTGTTGTTATTTTGTTTTGTCGTTTCGTTGTGTTTCATTTGTTTCATTGGCCCTGAAAAGCCCCTATGGGGAGTGGTCAATTAAGTATGTATGTATGTATGTATGTATGTATGTATGTATGTATGTATGTATGTATGTATGTATGTATGTATGTATGTATGTATGTATGTATGTATGTATGTATTTATCAACTTATAGTTCAACAGGTCATGTTGGGTAACATTATACCTGTCGTCAAAGGTCTGGCAAGCTCTCATATATTAAGAGTTAATATTTGTTTTTTTCGGGATACTCTTTTCAGATATTACTTTTTCTGAGCAGCAGTGAACCATTTGAGTGTACTGCATGTCGCCCTTCCCGTAACTTTACTACACCACTATGAAAACCATGAGGTATTAATAACAATTAATAATAATAATAATAATAATAAGAAGAAGAAGAAGAATAATAATAATAATAATAATAATAATAATAATAATAATAAGAAGAAGAAGAAGAAGAAGAAGAAGAAGAAGAAGAAGAAGAAGAAGAAGAATATATAGCAACTTTATTCATTCAGTTCAAAGAAACAGAAGGATACCAGAAGTTATCCCTATCGAGGGTATCCACTCGCTGCTGGATGTAATTGACTGAGAGTCGATTTTGATGAGGGAGGAAAACCAGATTACCTGGAGAAAAATCCTCAGAGATTAAGAGCAACTGAAACTCAGCCCACATGCGGCCTCGGGCCCGAGAGTTGAACCTCAGTCGCAGAGGTAGGAAGGTACAGTGTATGGTTGATGATCACTGAGTCGTCCACAACCTCAATCCCAGGGTAGAGAACCCTGGGAACGAGGTTGAGCCATCCTGACTACCTTGTTTTTAGTTCCCTGCTTTACCATGATGCTCAGATTTGCTCAGACTACAGTCAAACCTCTACTAATTAAGCGGCCCTCTATTTAGCAGTCACCTATCAATTTGCTTCCAATAATTATTTATTTTACCCCAATTGCTTGTAATCTTGCAATCTGATTGGCTAATTTTCCTTTGTCGATAAGAGTCTAGACAACGCTGTACGCTTCATGCTCGCGTTAATTTGTCACGCAATGTAATAGCCAATCACGAACACCCATTTTGGGAAATAAAGCAATCATATTGCGAGAAAGTTATAGACAACGCTTGCTCTTTCTTCGTGTTATGATTTTGGTCACGCTCTGAAATAAAAACTTTCTTTGGCGTTGAATATTGTGGTAAAAAACAAATCGAGAATGGTTCAGCATTGTCTGTAATCTTATCGACAATGATATTCGTCACCACAGTGGTCAAAATGTTCTTGATCACTGTGATGACGAATATCGTTGTTGATAAGAGTACAGACAACGCTGAACCACTTTCACTTTGTTAACTGTACTTTGATCTCTATTAACGGTTACCTAGCTCTCTTAAGCGGATGCGGTTACCAGTACCTTTTGGATTTCCCAAATGGCTTAATAGACCTTTTTCACTTGTACATTTTGTTTTCCTAAGACAGATCATGTGATAATACTCAGGAGGTTTTTCCCAAGGGTGACTGCTTAATGAAGGCTTGACAGTGATACGAAAAGCACGAGGTGCACGATTGTCTTTGCACATCTGAGGCATGACATCACTCAAAATGGCACAGAAAATGCAGATGGTCAATGAAAACATCTCAAAAAGGTCACCCCTGAAACCACTGGACACCCAGGATTATGAACTGTGTTATGTCATGTCCCTATGAGCTATATTTACACACTACAACTCTGCCCCATTTCCAAGCCCAGGTGGCTGCATATTCTTAAATGACTTCATCATGTGGTTGCTGTGAGCTAACTTATAAATGCAAAGACCACTCCCTCACCCCCTCCACTCCCAACCCAGCTCCCAGTGTGCAATGGTCTACTAGAGAAAATTATTTACATTGGTTATTTATGTTTATTAATTATTTATATTATTTAAATCCATCCAGATGAATTATGCGTCTCTCAGGTTATCCGTCTAGTGTAAAGACGGGAAGAACTAAAAAAGACGCATAATCATTCTGGGACGAACTTGGGCCCGGGAGGAGGGGGGTGGGGGGGGGGGAACTCACACATAAAAAGGATGGGGGTGATCATCGAAAATTTTGAAAAGGACCCCTAAGAGGTACCAAGATGCTGTCTTCTGGACATGGCATGAATTTTTTTTCACCCCTAAGAGCTACCAAATTATGGGTTTTAATTAGACAAAATTAAAAATTAGCCAATTGTCAAATGTCTCCTGTCATAAATTTTCGGCTCAAATTACCCAAGTTCGTCCAGACGGATAAATGCGTTTCTTGTATAAAAAACTCAAAGAATACAAGAAAAGAACTAAAGACTTTGAATTTCTTAAACTACCAATTACCTTTCAACTTTCTCTCAAACTGCCCAAAATCAATTTCAAACTGATTATACAGTTTTTCTGTGGCTGGAACAACGTGAGTTGGTCGAATTTCGTTGAAGCGTGGTAAGGATTCTTGACTTAAAATAGGATTAAAATCAGTGGCAGTGCAGAAAGGGCGCTTCAAAATTCTTATGTGGGAAAGAAAAGTGGAAAGATGAAAACACTGTACGTGATTTGTCCACAGATTTGCCAATCTTGGAGAACTTACGGCCGCCATATTGTGGTAAATACTTTACGAAGCATTTAGGTACGTTGCAAGCTGACCGCTGACCATTGTTCCTACTATATGGACATGTGAACAGTACCCACAGTAGGAACATCGTTGAGCTCCACAAACACTTGGTTAATATCCAGCCATCTTGACCAAACAAGGTCGGTCAATAAAGGATTTATTATATGGGATAAAACACCGAAAAATGATCTTTGATCTTGCGGGACCAAGCTCCATCTTGCCAGCTCGGGTAGCTAATCACAGCGCGGGATTTGGTTGAGCCGTGCCCGCTCACGGAGCTAGTCATAAAATAATCATACTTCTTGACCTTATTCATTTTCTTTTTTAAGACCGATTATTCATTATTCCTTATTCCGCTTCCACCCGGCCCCCGACCATAATGGTGATTGAGCTAGATCAAGAACTCGATGCGCTCGACCTGACAAAAAAGTCCTGATAAAACCGATGGTAGCTTCACGTACACCACGATCATATGATACACTAACCCTAACCCTAACCCTATAGGAGACAATCGCTAAACCGTCCAGTTAAAGGCGAGGATCACTTTTCCACTAATTTCGTCAATCTCCTTCGTCAGTGACTGCAAAGACCGAGGAAAAGGCTTCAACATCGTTCGATTTTGTTGAACGATATTAATTGATCGATGTTTTCTGCTGGGGTGGGCAAACAATTTCAACTTGACACATTAGCATTTGATTCAACAAATCTTCACGAGAGGCCTGGTATTCAGCCCTAGGCTGCAGCCGTGATTCTTACTTTGGATACGGACATGGAACGGTCAACACTCACGGCCATCCCTCAAATTGACATTTCCCTTTTTATTCAACTTACACGATGTACTACCTACTTTAGACTTCAAATCTACTTCAAAGAGACAAAGAGATTCAGATTAGGCGAGGCAAAGAGTTGAACCCAGGTCAATGGTTTCTCATTGCAGTTTCCGATATCCTCTAGACTAACGAGACAAATTCCCCGAAAAGCGAGCTTTTTATAGTGTTGACATAGACCAAAATACTGTAGATCAGCCGGCGGCTTATCTTAGAAACACTATTTCTTGTTGAACTAAAGCTCCAATTCTCCCTGTTTTCATTCTTTTTACAGTGGTAAGCTTGTTTATATTAAAACGGGATATTGCTTTCAACGTCAGTGGCTTCATAGCTCAGTTAGTTGGTCATAGCGTCGCACCGGCATCGCGAGGTCACTGCACGTAAAGGAAAGGAAAGGAACTTTATTTAAGTGTCTAATCTTCTAGCCCCGTAGAGCACTAATCGGGGACACTGTAAATTGAAATTAACAAGTTAACGCAAATGAAATCAAATTTTGGTTTTTGAGGAGAGGGGAAACCAGAGTACCCGGAGAAAACCTCTCGGTGCAGAGTAGAGAACCAACAACTCAACCCACATATGACGCCGGATCTGGCAACCGAACCCGGGCTACATTGGTGGGAGGCGAGTGCTCTCACCACTGCGCCATCCCTGCACCCCGTTGAAGTCCTGAAATTTTCAGGCTTCTCTACGCAATTGTTAAATTGCGTTCATAACTGCGAGGATCATGGCTTTACTTGATTTCACATCCGCAGTTGAATATCAAGTGACGTTACGGTGCCATATTGGTGTACCCGGCTAATCCTCCGTGAATTGAGCTCTATTGAATCATGCAAATATTTCCTTTTGTTTCGGTGGAAATATAAGGTTTCTGATTATGTGAGTGAAAACACTCTATATACGATTCATTTGATATATCACTTCGTTCATTAATTTGCTCTGAATTTATTATTATCGTTAATTAAGAAGACTGAAAGCTTGATATGGATTATGGGAAATGGTGATATATTTTTTTAAAAGACAACTCAAGTGTATGGACATAGTCAACTGATTAGAGTGTAATGTGAAGTGCTAATTTTGTACCTCATATGAACCACGTGAGCGTTAGCCCTACTAATGGAAATGGACCCACACAATGACAGAGAAAAACTCCACCCTTACCTGGTTAGAGTTTTTCTCTGTCATTGTGTGGGCCCATTTCAGTTAAGTCTGTTGCAATTTAAGTGCTACACGGCCAACGTTTGTAAAAACGTAACCCTTCGGTGTATGGACGTAGGACTCGAACCTGGGAGTGCTGTTTAACTCGTCAACTAACCACTTGACCACCACATCGACAGCTGTTTGATGATAATATTAGGAACCTTAAGATCTACGACGGCGACGTTGACGAAAATGTCACCTCAAGATAGAACTTTGCTTTATCATAAGTCTTTCGGGATTATTCCATCTCGTTCATGTCGCACAATGTGGGCGAAGTATCCTAAAAATAAATTGGTACGAGCGGTTTCAGAGTGAAAATAGAGAATGAAAGATTAACTGTTGCATGCTCACGTCAGGGCCGTAACGAGAGGTATATGGGATCAGGGATCAAAGGCCTGAAAAGGGCCGAGATCAGGGATCACAGCCCTGGGATCTGGAATTACAACGCTCGGGATCGGGATCAGCAGTATTTTTCATGGAATGAAGGGATCAGGGATCAAATTTTTGCGGGTTCAGGGATCAAAATTCTCATCATTTTTGAGATCGGGTTCTAAATTTTGGGTAAAAATGTGGGATCAGTTACGAAAAAATATACCTCGTTACGACCCTGTCACGTTGTCGTCAAAACCTAAAATTTCGTGATTTCAAGTCGTCGTCATGCAGAGAGCCACAAAAATATGAGCTAAAATCCGTGCCGCACGTGCAGAAAGATTACTTATGTTCTTTTAACCAATGATATCATTGTTTTGTGGCGTTTTCTTAAGCTCCCTAATAGCGGAGCACCATGGGTAAGATTTTTTGAGTATTTTGGTTATGACGTCACGTACGTCCGCCCTTACAGACTGTCGGGGTGGTGTAAAGGACAGCCTCTGGGGACTGGACTGTTCGGGCAATTTTCCTTGGACTGTCTGGTTAACGAAATGATGTACATCAAACAATTAAGACCACAGCTGAACGTGCAAACAGATTCAATCCGTGCTAAAGTCTTTGTCTAGCTTTTTTCACTTATGCAAATTTGGAATATTTTATATCTGTTATAAGCTCGCATTTTCATTTCCAACTCCATGAAAATGGCGACATGAGGTCGCCGAAACGTCGAAAGTTTAACTTTTTATCGCCAGTTTTCAGATGCCAATGTTTCATGATATTCAAGAGTGTAAAATGGGGTCGACAGGCCTACACGACTCCCTTCTGCGTGGTCTGGTTTCCTTTTAAATTTCTTTTGTCATAATTTTGCTGGAAATAGCGTTTCTGAGTGTTCTATTTCACAAAATGTCCTAGAGGGGGGCATGCCCCTAGACCCACCCCCTTCCCAGATAGCTCTCGCCTACGGCGCTCGCAAAGAAATGTGTCCACTACTTTCCAAAACTGTTGAAAACCCTGTCTCTGAAGAAATGCTAATGTAACCTTTTGGCCTCACACTTTTGCGTCAATTTAATTCTAGTCTCAACCAATAGGACTGTTGGTGGTAGAAGCGAGTGATTCTGCTTTCAAAGATTTGACTTGGCCCGCGTGATCTTTTTGTTCTTGAGCGCCTGTTACGTTGTGCCGTGTATCAGTGAGATAGCGGGCTTTCTAAAGGCTTTGTTTGCCTTGCCTTTTTGCTGCGTTTCTTCGCAGATCATTATGCTCTTTGGATGTGTCTTTCTGTTTTTGCCTTAAATTGTTTCGCTTGTTCTTCTGACTTCTGCACAATGTATTGGTTTGTGGCCATGAAGTAGGTTGGGGTGGGGTCCCTGAAAATGTTTAATGCAGCAACAGTAGGGGTCCTCCAAATTTTTAGATAGTAGATAATTTCTCGTCAGCCCCCACCCTTCTCCCCAACAAGTTTTTGGAACGCTCCCTAAGTTCAAACGTAGGCAACAGAATTGTAAGCAATGGCGATGAATAGGTACATTTTCACCGCTTTTTTCTCCTGGCTCTACTTCCGACTGCGTTCTTTGGTTTTCGCGAGGTGTCAATCGCTTTTGCCAATTTCGGTTCCGTCAACTCTATGCTCAGAAACCAACCTATTGGGCTCCATCCTAATATTCTTTGAGTCCCGTGTTTCTCTTGCCAAGTATCCCGATCCTTATTTCACATATCAAATACCTATGTGGTCCCTAAAAACAAAACAAATAAGCAGTGGAAACGGTTTAGAGGAGTTGCATTTGACTGCACGAGACGTTGATCTCTACCAACGTATTGAAATGCCGAAATGGTTTCTTGCTTCAAAACCTCAAAAAGCATTGCGGTGTTTGGACTGAACAACTTTTCGCCAAAGCGAAATGTGACGAACTAGGGTTTCCCCTATTGTTCCCACACAAATAGCTTTTGTATAATAACAAAAGTGCAACCGTAAAATTATTCAAGATGGCGGCGCCTGGGAAATTTAACAACAAAAACGTGTTTTGTTTTGGATACAAACGTCATCTTTGATTTTTTTTTAAAATTGACTGTAGAGGTTACTTCGCGTTGATTTAAAGTTATTTTGTTGCACTGGATGTTCCCTTGAGACCTAAAAATGGCTACTGTAAATGGACTTGATAATCAGATGGGAGCAGGAACACTAGTAATTCACAGTTAGGAGAGGAGTGTCACTCTTTATGAGTGGGCTTTCACATCTAATTTGGCGTAAAATGAAGTAAAATTCTCTTTGCGCAGGCTTAACATGAAAAATTATAGGTTTGGAATATGGTATACTGTCTCCGTACGAAACAAACTCCTCAGTTGGATCCCACTGCAGTAACTAGGTCTGAACTCCATTTGGCAGCCATCTTGGAATCACGTAAGGATAGGTCAAGTCCCCGGATTCTTCCCTTGCTTTGTTGATTTGCTGCAAACGAGGCTGAACATTCCTCAAGAGTTAAATATAGTAAGCATTGAGAAGGTTGGTGGCCTTATGGTCTTGTAATTCATTGCCGTAATCAAACAAGGAATCGAAGCGAAACACTCCCAGCGTGTTAAAAGCACTACTCTGGATCTGAAAGGATGAAAAAAATGCCAGTCACGCAATAAACAATTATTCTGAGCGGGAACACACCTTTACAACCAGCTCTCGGCATGAATGATTGATTGTTGTACTGTACGCTCGCGTTTTCGTCAAAACCAAGTCAAAACCTAAACTGGGTGATGTCACGTTGTTGTTTTGTGGCGTACGGCAACGAAATGAACAAAATGCTTGCTATTTTAACCAAGTTGAACAATATTCTTGCTTGGTGGCATTGTCGCTGCCATAGCCGTCGTTTTCGCTTTAATTAACTCTTTGGCATCTCCCTTAGCAGTTTTCACGTTATCAACGTCAAAGCTGCCGCGTTGGCAAAATAATAATAATAAAAAAGATCTCTCAATAGCCTTTCTGTTTCTTCCAACAGCATTTCAACATCGCACCATTGTCACCTCGGTCTCAACGAGGCCGCGCTGGATATCAACAGATAATTACCAAATAAGACGTGTTGCTCAAGATAAAAACGGAAACATTTGACTAAAGCTAACCAAGTGAAAGCCATTTGAAGGGAAGGCGCAAAAGCGATTGCGTTGGAGGAGTATGTGTTGCCGGTAAAATCTGTTCTCAGGTTGAAATCGTTTTTACCTAGGTTAAATTGATGATCCTCATTTTACCTAGGTTGAGTACGCACTCAGATTAATTGAAAAACTTTTGTGAAGCCTCAATTAAGCCTAGAACAAAATTAGGGTCAGGCTAGGATTAGTTTTATTATACATGGATATCAATTGACTTATTATACAAAAGTAAATAATGAAAAAAAAAAAAAAAACACAGTATTGGGTTGACTGAGCATGTCCGTCGTTGTAGTGTAGTGGTAAAGACACAGGACTATAGATCTGGCCCCAGTAGTTCAAAAGGTGGATAACGCCATCTACCGGATAAATCACTATCCCTTGGATATCGCAATTGGTCTCGCTAT
>OX421452.1:9041916-9054416 GCA_949126865.1 Montipora capitata | reverse complement strand
CTGACAGCGGAAGTAATTTTCAGCGGAGTCAAGTGATTGGTGTATTGTCAGTGAATCGTAAAAGAACTCTCTGGTCTTCGAACTGATTGGTCAGTAGAAACGTGACGTTAGTGGTCTGTCCGAGTCAGCCGTGATGTTGGTGCGTTTCGACCCGTGGGAGATCTCAGTGCTCTCGGTGAACTTTATGTAGTGTCAGTAAAATCGTACAAAAGTACTTTGGTCGAAGACTAGTCTGACTCAACCCAAACGGAACAGAAAGTACTCCTCATGGTAAGAATTTCAACCAGTTTCAGATAATTTTTGAGGGGTGATTTTTCAGTTCATCCCAATTCTAATGTAAAGTTTATTCTTCTCGCGGATTTGAAATGGAAATCACGGCCTTTTTAACTCCGTTTTTTCGACGTGGTCCATGAGATACTTACAAGTCGACATAGTCCTTCACCAAAGCTTCAATGACTGTCAAGATTTGGTAACCATCGTCTCGATAGGGAAAGTATGGAAGAAGCTTTATCTCATCTAGTCCACGTTTCTGGGGAAAAGAAAAAACGAATTTTAAGGAACACCGACAGACCGACTGACCACCCGTGGCTTAGTTCAGTTGAACATCGGACTTTCTTGCGCGAGATCACGAAAACCCAGGGTCTTAAAAATACTTGAGGAGAAAATGCCGCCTTGTTAACATCATTTGTAAATGGTTAGACGTGAAAGTCTTCTCGGATAAGGAGTATAAACCGTAGGTCCCGTCTCACAAATCCCTTCCTGTTATTCGACACTAGTGGGACGTTGTGAAGAACCATCATATTGTCCGTGAAGAGTGAGAGGGACACTTCTGGTGTTAGTGGTCTATCTTTATGATAGATAAACCACCATGAGACATCCGAGGAAAGAAAATTATAATAATAATAATTTTATACTTTAATTTAATTCTAATTTATAATTATTTGAAGAAAAGCAAATCTTACAGGGATTTGTATACGTATATTAATTTTGCTTCTTGTTCTCTCCGATTTAACCATCTTTTTGTGAGTGGCTAAGACTTCTTCTGCGATATTGGTTTAACGACACTCGCTGAAACACCTTTCTCGTAACTTTATCATTTGTTCGTACTCTTGGAAGTTATTAACTTTTTTTAGTGTGAAGTGCAGTTAACAATGGGGCACTAATCAGACTAATAGGTCTTATCACGGTTTTAGAAGCCATCTTGACGGGTAGGCAAACGTGTCGAAATAACAGAGTTTCTACGGGAATCTACGTGGAAATAACTTAAGAAAACCTTGAATGTAGAAAAATTTGTGAATGATAAACTTTAGTTGCTAATTTTGCCATACAATCGCTTGAAATTTACTCTCAGTCAGACATGCGTCTGTGACAAATGTGAGGGAAATTTAAAATTTCACTGGGCAAATTCTAGTGATGGTAGGATCCTCAAATTTTGTCATTAAAATCCTTTGGTTAGCAACTACAGCTAACCATTAACAAATTTATCTACGTTCAAGGTTTTCTCAAGTTATTTTAACGCAGATTCCCATATATAGAAATATTGTTATTCCGGACACCTTTGCCTACTCATCAAAATCGGTAGATGTTTTTTACAGGTCACATGTCAGGTTTACAGGTCACTGTTGTAACAATGATAAAACAACCCTAACCGTTTATTAATGCTAACCCTCGGCCTAATTTTAGGCCTAAGGTTACATTAGAAATGGGTAGGGGTGTTTCTAGTGATGTTCAGACCGGAGGGTGCAAAGTGCAGGTCGCAGGTCATCGATTTACTATAACTGAAACAACCCAAACCTTTACAAAAATGTTAACCTTAAGCTTAAATATTATTTTTTTGTCCTAATGTGGGCATTAGTAAAGTTTTGGGTTGTTTCAGCAATGGTGAAACAGTGACCTGCGGCTCTAATCTGCAACCTGCAATCTTGCAGTTTACATACTCCGTGTTACGTTAAGACAGTGACCTGTAAACCTGACCTGTGACCTGTAAAAAAATACCTGCATCGTCAAGATGGCTTCCAAAACCGTGATGAGGCCTATTGTAACATGTAACGATAAGTCTGGGAATCGAACACCCGGGCCACATTCGTTGGGTGGCGAGTGCTTAAGTAAAGTAAAGGCACATTATTTAACGTCGGTAGTTCCTTCAGTTACGAACCTGTTCTCAATGGAAGCCAACGGTGCGGCCTTTACCCCCTCCCTCTGTCAGTGCTCCGTTTTATACACGGATCAGAGGAAAGTCGAAACAGACGTTGAAGTCACGTCACCGAGAATCGAACCGGGGACCTCTTGCTCCGAACCGGGTACTAACCAACTGAGCCACGCCTATTCTTCAACGCCTGCTTTCTCTTTAGTGCTCTCACAACGGCGCACCCTGTTCCCTTAATGGGCCTTTCACATCAGCTAAGAACGTCAAAGTGTTTTGGTAACTCACCTTAATGTTGTTTCTGTAATCTGTTACCTCCCACGACGTTAAGGGATATGACTCTCGTAGCATTCTGTAAGCTCCATCGTTTCCACAAGCAAACAACAAATCCATAAGCCTCCCCTCTCCGAGTAGGTTAGGCACTCCAAAGGTGTTTGGTACAAGAATTTCTCTGCAGTGGTACTTAAGAAGTTGGTTTAGTGGATGCTGATCTGACAAAGTTCGCTTCAAGCTGACACAAAATGGTTCCATCAAAAAATGGATCTATAAACGTTGACATCAAGGAAAAAGGTAAAAAACAAATTTCTCTTTAACTGGTTACTGCTTAAGGAAACTATGATATTAAGTTTTAGATCAACAGACTTCTTAAAGTGGAACTATCGCGATTAAAACAAAAGCGTTATCTGGCTTGCCTATGTCCCTTTCTTGGAGAGACTGGATTGCGCAGGGCATAGCTCGACGGGGTCGGACCGAAGAAGCTATGCTGCTAAGCTAATCTAAGCTAAGCTAAGCTGGGAGAGTCGATTTTGCTGAGGGGGGAAAACCGGAATATCTGGAGAAAAACCCCTAGGAGCAAGATTGAGATTGACAAATCTCAGGCCACGTACGAGCTCAGGACTCGTTCGTTTGCGTTACCTCACGGCCATCCTTAATCCGATGAATCAACAGAAAAAAAGAGCAAGAGAAAAAAGGGGGAAAGTCAAGGTTTTATACCTGAGTCAGCAGACTATAGGAAACTGCCTACCCTTCCGAGGTGCTCCACAATTTGTGCATATCCTAAATCCGTGATTTGAACATTGAGTTTGGCAAGCATCCACAAATCTCCATCATTTGGGGTGTACACCGCTGAGTCTAAGGAAAAACAATGTTTCTTAAGAAATACACTTTCGACGGGTGCGACCTCACGGACACCAGATTTTCATCTAGGTAACTAGGCTTAGAGAAAAAAATCCTTTATTTTCAATAGGGTTTTAATAGTATCGAGAGATTTTAAGAAAGAAAAAAAGCTGCTTTGCACTGGAATTGGAACTGGTTTGTGACGTCATCTCATAGACCCATGTCTCTCACAACCTCGGCCAAACGCTTGCCAATTTTGTCAACCCTTACTGATTTTTCGAAGAGAAATAGGAACAAGTTAGTGTAAAATACATGTTTTATGGTGCTGAGGTTCATAAGCGTACGGGCAAATTTTTTGCTGAGGGGCGTGGCTAACCATCTACCCCCCAAATTCTCGAAAGTTGCCCAAATTTTTGCGAACAGTCGAAAAGAAACGAGGGTCGTAAGATGCACTAACATAGGCCTGCGTATGAAGTGAAAATATTCTTACATCTGAATCTATCATATATGAGCTCATAAAAAAAACATCAAAAGAAATGGCTGTCTCTGCCACTTCGACTACCACCAAAGATATCAATGATATGATCCATGTCATTGTTGACTACAGAGTTGGCATATGCCCTTTCAATGTGTTGCCCCATGGTGTAGCCTGCGCAGCGGCCCAAAGGGGGACTGGGGAGGAGGAGGCCTGCAACGAACAACGTGCAATGAACTCCCATCTCTTTTCCTGCCACGTTCAATATATGAATGCTTAATTCTGATTGGCTAACCTTTCCTATGAGGGACAGACCGCGGTACAACCGCGGTACATGTTTATTTCATGAACAAAATGGCGGACTTGGAAGATGATTGTTTTGAGGCGAATCTAAATGAAATTTTAAAAATTCTAACAGAAAACGGTTTTGACTTTAATTCTAAAAAAAGAGCATCGTGAAGACATGATACGACAGCTTTCCCTTTTGGCAGTATTAGCGACTGGAAACGGAAAAAAGCTTCATTTTTCAAATGCTAGTTCTTGTTCAGGATCACTTACCGAAGAAGCCGCCTCAAAAAAGGCCGATTGTGCTAGTGATACCACCTTTTGTAAGCATTATCAAAGATCAAATTGTCAACATTGAAGCCTTGGGTTTGTCAGCATGCAATCTGAGTGAAAATTTAGAGGATTTTGAAGACTTGAGAACGACCAAGTGATATTTTCGTCAGCCGAAAACGCCATCGACAACAAGTTTCTCGAACACATTAAGAACAAGGTCGAGTTTTCCCAACGATTCATTGGTTGTATCGTGGACGAGTCTCACACAATTTATATTAGGACAGGAATAAGGTATTGAGGAAACGACTATAGAATACCCCGCACTCTGTAGTCGATCTTCGAAATTTCCAGTATTTGACAGACTTTGTATCTTCTAAAACTAGTTGATTTGATTTGATTCTGCAGTTATGGTCTTAGTTCTCTTTTTTCTTACGTATCAGCTAAGTTGAGGAATGCGCTACCTGATTTTATCCGTACCACTGAGTTTACTGGTTTCAAAAGAGAATCCAGGGCCGCATTTTGTACAGCGGCTTTTCTTTTTGATTAATATATACTATGTATTTAGTATATATCTGTATATGCTGTGTATTTTAGCTCTAATGTAATGTCTCGAAGATAATGGTTCAGTGTAGTTATTCTGAAATTGGAGATGAAATAAAGTCTATGCATGCATGTATGTATGTTAGCTTTAGCAGGGCGCGTGCGCACACTTTGTAATCTGCGACTTCAGTGTTTACCATATGACAGATAAAATGACTTTTCCCTTGTATATTTAAGCCATCGAATTCATAGGTTAAATTGGTTTGGGCGGTTTGGAGCTGTGAGTAGGCGTATGATTTGTCTCATATGATTTAGGGGCCGACATATCTCTCTCTCAATGCCGTACCGGGAGGCGAGGTCGGTAGCAGAAAGCAGCGAAGGGCCAACTGTGTCCAAAAGCGATCGCACGGGCCGAAATCCCGGGATGACTCGTTTGGTACGACGCTCCAGCATCCAAAAAAAAATGTGTAGATAAGTTGGAAAGACCAACTTTAACACACAAGCGTTCATTTCCACAATGAGACTGCTACATATTCTAACTCAAACGTCAATAATAATTGGCAAAAGATGACACCCGGCCGAACCGTCATGTTCTTGTGCTGGTATTCTTTATTTTATAAGTTGTTTTATCGCAGGCAGGGGCCTGCCGTATGCCCGTTTACGTTAACCATGCACCCATGTCTGGGGTGTTTCCGTACCTATGCGAATTACTGAAGGTAAACAAGATAAAATACGAACCTGGCTTGAAATCCATTTGAATGGCCACGGGCACCAGTTTCTTGCGCCGTTTGGCAAATGCAAACAAAGCAATGGGAGAGAAAAAGTCCCACATCTTCCGTCTGGGATCTCTATCCGTGATATCCGGTGATCTGGGCAGATTGTCGCACAACTCATAACGAAGAGCAAAGATACTCCCCTGATTTATCGCCTGAAAAAAAGGTTAATCAGCTACAAGTCAGCGTAAATATCTAAGAAATCACAATAATTACTCTCGGTCGATGAGATGTAGTAGTTTGGATAATCACTGTAACAAAAAATGAATTTTTCCGCGTTTTGAATAATTAGCGGAAAAATATGCTCTCGTCGTTATGAACTATCAAGGGATTCGGTAAGAGTATTTAAGAAGGTGTTTTATGCAGATTAGTCATCTTGGTGTTCTCGCTGGAGGCACTTACTCTTGATTTTCTTTGCTAATTTGTCTGTTTTTCTTTCTTTTAGTTCTCGATGTTAGCGTTACTGAGAAGTAGTTGATTTGCGTCCAGTCGCGTGTGCTGAGTCTTTATGGAGTTTATTTAGTAAACTTTTCGCTGCTAGTGGTTTTATATATTCATATATTTTCTGAATGCGTGCTTTTGTTTCGCAATTGATCTGTCATTTTGGTAGAATATGGAGAATATGTATTGGCCTTTTTTGTGCCAAGAGATTTTTGGGACTATCTGTGCCCTCGAGCATGGGACCATCTGTGCCCAGCTTTCATGGAGTTGCGAGTTAATTTACGGTGTCAAATAGTTTGTGTTTATTATTATCATATATTTTCTGAATGCGTGCTTATGTTTTCGCAATTGATCTGTCATTTTGGTAGAATATGGAGAATATGTATCGGCCTTTTTTGTGCCAAGAGATTTTTGGGACTATCTGTGCCCTCGAGCATGGGACCATCTGTGCCCAGCTTTCATGGAGTTGCGAGTTAATTTACGGTGTCAAATAGTTTGTGTTTATTATTATCATATATTTTCTGAATGCGTGCTTATGGTTTCGCAATTGATCTGTCATTTTGGTAGAATATGGAGAATATGTATTGGCCTTTTTTGTGCCAAGAGATTTTTGGGACTATCTGTGCCCTCGAGCATGGGACCATCTGTGCCCAGCTTTCATGGAGTTGCGAGTTAATTTACGGTGTCAAATAGTTTGTGCTTATTTGACATGTTTTTTAAATTTGGGATTAAGGGACAATCTGTGCCCCCTACCGGACTCGGGACTATCTGTGCCCAGCATTTAGGGAGTTGCGAGCGAATTTGAAGTGTCGCTTAGTTTGTGTTTCTATAACACGTTTTGAATTTGTGATTCAGGGACCACCTGTGCCCTTTGTCAGACGTGGGGCTATATCTGTACCCATGACTGTGGATTTATTTGTAAAATCCTGTGTTGGATTTACTATTTACTTTTATTGCTGTTTATCAGTTTCTAATCTCAATTCATTTAATAGTCTTTATGGAGTTTATTTAGTAAACTTTTCGCTGCTAGTGGTTTTATATATTCATATATTTTCTGAATGCGTGCTTATGTTTCGCAATTGATCTGTCATTTTTGGTAGAATATGGAGAATATGTATTGGCCTTTTTTGTGCCAAGAGATTTTTGGGACTATCTGTGCCCTCGAGCATGGGACCATCTGTGCCCAGCTTTCATGGAGTTGCGAGTTAATTTACGGTGTCAAATAGTTTGTGTTTTTTATTATCATATATTTTCTGAATGCGTGCTTATGTTTTCGCAATTGATCTGTCATTTTGGTAGAATATGGAGAATATGTTTTGGCCTTTTTTGTGCCAAGAGATTTTTGGGACTATCTGTGCCCTCGAGCATGGGACCATCTGTGCCCAGCTTTCATGGAGTTGCGAGTTAATTTACGGTGTCAAATAGTTTGTGTTTATTTGACATGTTTTTTAAATTTGGGATTAAGGGACAATCTGTGCCCCCTACCGGACTCGGGACTATCTGTGCCCAGCATTTAGGGAGTTGCGAGCGAATTTGAAGTGTCGCTTAGTTTGTGTTTCTATAACATGTTTTGAATTTGTGATTCAGGGACCACCTGTGCCCTTTGTCAGACGTGGGGCTTTCTGTACCCATGACTGTGGATTTATTTGTAAAATCCTGTGTTGGATTTACTATTTACTTTTATTGCTGTTTATCAGTTTCTAATCTCAATTCATTAAATAATTTAGACGAATGGCCTATCTTCTTTGTCTTTCTTTTCTTGTCGGTTTGTTCTTGTCTTTTTGCAGATGTCTTCCAGTCGGAAATGTGGTAGGAATTCTTTTCCTCAACCCCCGAGCATCTCCAACCCACTGCCTCCCTGGTGAAGAGCACAGTTCTTGGATCTAAAGCGGATGAATCGTCGTAAACTGATCACTTCCGTGACGGGGCGTGGATCGTTATCGCAAGGTCAGACCTACCGACTTGTCTTGTTATAAGGCCTTGGAAGAGTACATCTCAGCTGCACAGATCGACCTCTCCGAAGATTTACCTCTCTTCAGAGCCCTTGCTACTCCTCGTTCGAAAGAGATGGTCCGGAGCCAAGGGATTAGCTATACGAGAGCTCGCGAACTTGTAAAGGACGCTTTTAAAGGTTTAACAGACGTTTCAAAGCTCAGTCTTCATAGCCTACGAGCTGGAGGAGCCACCTCAGCAGCTTGTGCTGGAATTCCTGATAGACTATTTCAAGCGTCATGGTCGTTGGGCGAGCGAAAACGCCAAGGATGGCTACGTTAAAGACGATTTTAATTCTCGTCTGTTGGTCACACGATCTCTAGGGATCTAAATTATTTGTATTGTTTTTCTTTAACACCGTGCCCGGCAGGTCGGGGGAGTTCTATCCATAGGGCCGGGGTTTTTCCTCAGTATTTGCTGCAACGAGTGCGGTGAGGTTTTTTCATCCTATGGATGCTCGTTAGTTCTTCCCCAGGTTCTGTTTTTTGCCTTATGCACCTATGACTGTGTTTGTAATTGTTGCTTTAGCGTGTCTCAATAAATGTGCGGCCTCCAGTTAGCACACGATAGCAAATACTGTGTCATGTTTTTTTCTATTGTTGTTTCGCACGGGTTAGGTGGTGTTAGGGAATTTAGACGAGAGGACACGATAAACTCGCTCTTAAAGGGTGTGCACATTTTGGATCGCACCCAAAGCTTCTTAATAATTCCGGAAAAATGGATGACCCAGAAACCAACTTTAATTAACACAATTTCTCACTTTAATTCATACATCATACATCCATTACGCCCATGTTACAGTTCGGGATTTTTCGGGGGACTTGTCTTTCAGTTTCGTTGCGCCACAAACGAATTGCACAGGGAAATGTCCCGAGACAGTAATTTCTCGCAATTTTTTCTTGTTGCAGTAATCATTGTGAGAAATAGAAGTCGTCCTACTTCTTAAGACGTTTTTTTTGTTTTGTTTCTGTGACCACGTGCTCATCGAGGGCGAGAGACGTTGCAGGAAACATAGCCCAGTGTACCACTTGTCAAGCATTTTGAGTCACAACTTGAAAAGCTTTTGTCGCATCAAAATTGCCGGACAAGCCGACACAGAAACAAATGGTGTCCTTTGGAAATAAAAAAAATCTTGAACTGGGTTCAGACAGCTGCCCATAACCGGGAGCCTGCAACTCCAGTACTACTGTAGGTGCACTGATGTAGCGGCATTTTCACAGATCATGCTATATTTTAGAAGAGTTCTCAAATACGATCTTGCTTGCACGAGTGACTATCCTTAATCCCATGTGCAATAACTTCTCATGCAACGCTTGTGATTGGCTGGAAAGCTCTGGCCTCGCGCCGAAAATCAAACTGCCTTCAAAATTAATGACACATTCGGAAGTCAACATGTTTCATCCAACGGTATCAGCTGGGGTTTGCCTAAAATCAGGAATCCGGCATCCGGAATGTGGAAACGGAATCCGGAATAAGAAATCCGGCATCCGATATAAGAACTTGAACCAAAGTCACTTTAATTTAAAAGGGGAATAAACAAATAAATAAATAAATAAATAAATAAATAAATAAATAAATAAATAAATAAAAATAACTCTGAGAGCCAAAGTTAACATACTTCTTCCAAAGAGTCACGACTTTTAAGGGCTTCTTGAACAGCTGCCTGCCAGTCAAACGACGGATTCAATGTCTCTTTTAGCTCGTTCCAGTCGAGTCCAATTGTCTCTAAGTGAAGAAAACGTGATTTCAGCATTATGTTGGACTATCGACGAAGCACATTTAAACGTCCAGTAGTTGCCGGATTGGATTTTCACGTCATGATACGATATCCTACCAGATAACATCATGTGTTATCTCACTTTGCAAAATAGCACGTATATCTTCATTTGTCCTTCTGATCATCATCGACAAAAAAGAAGGTAATATCACAAGGTAACCAACCCCAAGCAATACGTCCACTTATTTTACATTGAACTACTGTGTGGTCTCATAGATTTTATGAACGTTGCAGTTTGTTTGTTTTTTATTTATTTGTTTGAGCTGGTTGAGGTATTGGCAGCTGTTCAGCTGATGTGGACCTGCTATACCCACCCACCCATATACTCACAGAGGACAGCCACAACACCGGGAACTTCATCCCCTACTCTTCTCGAATAGCACACTATATGTGACAGTCCCTTTCACGCTCGCTAATAAGAGACGGAGATATGTTCCCGCGCTTTGTGAGTTGGATGTGAAAAAGGAAGGGGTAAGGGAGGGGGGAGGGGGGGAGGGGGGGGGGGGGGAAGCGAAAAGCGCGGAGGCGAAAAGAGGAGAGCGTGAAATGAAGAGACATGCCACAGTTGCTGATAACCGAAGGATTCTAACAGGAATTGGGCCGAAATGAAATGCAGAGCTCCTATTTATACTCGCGCAGCAAGGGACTGGCGCGAATAGCATACTATTTGCGACAGTCCCTTTCACGCTCGCTAATAAGAGACGGAGATATGTTCCCGCACTAAAGAGCCCAACGTTAAATACGGCCTTAAGACCCTAGAAGAACGCCAATACTTAAACATCACACACATCAGATCCCACACTAAAACTAGAAAAACTCCCAACCAGCCAAAACGCAAACTAAGGCGAAACGCCGGTGGGAAAAGAGACAGTGAAATGGAGGAGACTGCTCAAGTCAGTGTAAGAGTCTGCCAGGGCTTGAGAAGAAGAGTCGTGACGAGACAATAACTCTGAAGGACCTCCGGGACGTAAAACCTGCGCAACTTACAAATAGTGAGAAGCTGTGGGAGCGTGGCGCCAACCGACATGCTCCATGATGTCTGCAAGCTGACTACCCGAAAGGGCTAAAGTGATGGCGAAGCTGGCTTTAAAGCTGTGCAAAGTTTCGCCAGGGAGGGCGTGAATAAAAGTATCTACAGGCTGCCAGCCCTCGAGTGGGAAAACGGCAAAACAAAATACAAAGGATAATCGCGGAAGGGAAAAAAAGACGCAAGAACCCACCCAAGGGATGGCAGCCTGAGCGTCGGTAATCCGATGAGGGCATTAGACACCCTTCCAGGCTACCATTGGAAAGGAAAAAGAAACGTAAAAAAGAGAAAACAGTGTGAGAAAAAATTACATTATGACAGAAACAAAAGGTGCCGCAAAACGCGGAGGGAACACAAAGACACAACAATTCACAGAACACCAAAACAGAAGCAAAACGAGGGGAGACAAGGGCAAAAAACATGAAGACCAGGAAGTAACAAAAATCTAAGGCGTGCAAAACAAAAACAATGAACTAAATAGGCGTCAGGGGAATAGCACTGGACAAAGGCCAAAAATACGCGCGGCAAAGCTGGGAATCTTTTGAAAACAATAAATAATAACTTTTGAAAACAATAAAACCAAATAGGCACGCGGAAGCTAAAATAAAGGGGCAGAGGAAAGTACTACACAAAACCATTGTTTGCGAGGCGAAGGAAGAAGGCATTAAACAAACTAATAAAGTACGCGAGGTAGCGGGAAGACAGCGAGAAAAGGACTAAACAAAAATCCGTTGAGAGGCAAAATATTCGAAAACACAAGATAGCGGAAAGGAAAGAAACAAAGAAATCATACAAGTAACAGGGAAGGGAGGGAATGCACCGCGCAAACCCGACGCTAGCAGGGCGAAATACGCGAAACAAAAAATTACCATAAAGTACAGAGATCGGATAAGCGCACAAAATCCCAAAGAGGCGAAGGAAAGACAGCACTGGGCAACATATGGTTTGCGAGGCGAAGCACACCGGCAAACAAACAAACGTGTGCAAAAAGGGGAAGGGAACTGAAGAGAGAAGCACTAAACAAAACCGAAGTTTGCGAGGCGAAGCACACTCATATAACAAATAAAACGTGTGCAAACGGCAAGGGAACGGAATAAAGAAGCACTACACAAACCCGGTGCTTGCGAGGCGAATCACACTCAAATAACAAATAAAGCGTGTGCAAGGGAGAAGGGAGCCAAAAAGAAAGCACTACAGAAACCCGGTGTTTGCGAGGCGAAGCACAGTGACACGATAAATAAAAGGTGTGCAAAAGGGGACAAGAACCGAGCAAAACAGCCAAATCGGCCTAAGCGAAACATAGGCGTACAAAAGATAAAATAAAAACGAGGGGACAAAAACTACCAAAAAAATGATGCCAACAAGCAGCCACGTGGACGACAAAGGGGAAGGAAAGGCGAAAGATCGAACACCAGCCAGGGAAAAACCAAGCAGTAAAACGAGCACTAATTACACCTGCAAAGGAGCTTAATTTTGCTGAGGATTCTCAACATTAGCTGCGGCAACCGGAGGCACTTGAGCCAGGGCTTGAGCGACGGAAACAGGAGCTTCAACTGGAGCTTGCGCGTCAGCCATAACACAGTAATGTTGCAAGAGGATTCTAACGCCAACTGCGCCGAAATGAAATGCAGAGCTCTTACTTATACTCGCGCTGCAAG
>OX421452.1:9034416-9039416 GCA_949126865.1 Montipora capitata | reverse complement strand
TAAAGCACTTGTATGTATTCATCAAATATCTCTCTAAACTAAATCAAAGGAAAAAACCTATTGAAATACAGTTGATTACAAAAATGAGCGATAAATGTGATGGTCATTTCAAATTTAAGTGGTTGTTCTTATGTCAGCCAACGAATTAGTGTGCGCGCGAATTGAGTCTGATTAGACGTTATAAACGACCACTTAATTTAAACTTGAAAGACCATTACATTAATCACTTGAAAAGGAAGCCAAGATGACTTCAAAATGTCGTGTAATATCGCTCATTTTTGTAATTAAACTGAAACAAAAATATTTTTTGCATTTTTCTGAGAAACACAAAAAGACAGAACAATAACAGTGGTTAACTGTGTCAACTTAGCGGCGGAAACGTTTTTGAATTTTCAATCAGTTTTGTTTCATTATTATTACCAACTTACCTCCTTTCACCGTGGTGCCTTGTCCTGAAAAAAAGAATGGCACAAAAAGAAACAACAAATTCATCGGACGAAAGTTCTCAAAATTGGACGACCTAGTAATTAATAAAGCAAGTCCATTTCCGGAATTAAGATCTATACATAATCAGGGCTCCTGACATAATCACTGAACGCAAAAATAATTAAAGGCTTTTCCGCGTCGGGTAACGGCGCCGCAAATGAAAAAAAAATTTTCCTCGGCACTGTTTTCCCTGTTATAAATTATGAAGCTCCTTAGCCGTACCACAAGCTGGGAATTTCGATTTTTCTGTTAGAATGTCGTTCTTTTTATCGTTGATTTTAAGCCTCGAGGTCTCTCGTCTCCAGCGCCCTTTCTTTCCTCGGCTTTTTGTCCGAGGGGAGATCGAAAAGCCCTGGAAACAAGGTTGATCTCTGGCATACCGTGCAAGCTATTATATCATGATCCGGAAAAATTTGCCTTCTCCTGACAGGAGTCACGCTTATCTCAAGAGCATCGTAGGAGCATCCAGGTGCCGCGGAGGGGGAGGGACTGGGGGCTATAGCCAGTCCCTACCCCCCACTTTGTTGTTTTTTTCCTAAACCTCTCACCCCCCCCTCCCCACTGAACTTGCAAACGTATTCGGCAGCCCCTGGCATTTATGATATTACAGAAATGCGGATACTGCATAGTCCGAGTATCACAAGAAAAGTGTTCCTTTTACCTGCACAATATCCCCATTTTCCAATATACCATCTTGTTAGTGAGCACCATTTACCGAATTTACCTTGAGCGCACTTGTTATGGGTTGTACCACGGTAGGTAAAAGGAAAATGGCACCAGTCACCTCTTACAGTCTTCACTCTAAGATCTGCAACAGAATGTCGTGCAAAGGCACCTTAGCCTTTTACATAGAAAGACGCTCAATTGAATAAAGGGGTTTTGTCACAAAATTTAGCCAGATTCACAGATTGAGAACCAGATAAAGCAAAACGTGAAAATAACTACTTAAATCCTTCAAGAAAGGTTCGAATAAAACAGCAAATGGAAAAGGAGGCGAGGTTTATGAAAACTGTTCAACCAAACAGTTTTTCAAAGTTCAAAACAGAGTTAACTGAATAGAGTGTAATGTGAAGTGCTAGATTTCAATCCCATATGAACCATGTGAGCGTCAGCCCTACTGATGGAAATGGGCCCACACAAGGGCCTTATTCTTACATTCTTACATTTTTTTTCAAAGTTCAGCCGTTTTGTTTGTAAGTCAAATTATGTCAGTGTGGTGGACAGACATTTTTTTTATCAGGAATCTTTGAGTTGTGTTGGTTAAAAGTAAATTCTGGGTTAACCTTAAGTTGCATAGCGAGTGGTGCGAGCAAGGAAATACCCTTGAACTAATTTTTTGGAAGACACGTTGACTTTACTTTTCCGCGGTTTTCAAGTAAACCCAAACTGGCCCCATGACCAAGATCAAACCCTAGACCTGGACCGTTACGTAAAATATATTCTTACATTGTTTGGGAATGGTGACACGTTGAAGTGTGGTTGGGTTTGACCCTGCAAGGCGCTGCTGAGCGAAGTGCTTGTCACTTATCCAGTCAGGTTTGTTATTGATGAAAGCTTCGTACTTGGATGGAAGTTTGGCATATTGCTATAAACGCAGAAAGTAACTTAGTAGATCAATTATATTTACCGTAACCACTTGGCCTCTGGTTGGATGGAGGTAGCAGAATGCTTAATTAATTTTAACAAGACAGTTCAATTAGAGGTGCATCTAATAAACGTGAATTTTGAATTATGAATTATTCCACATTTTCATCTGATCTCAGCTGAATACTACTTAGTATTTTCCATTGGGACCAAGTGAAATCTCATCCTTTACTTTAATTTTAAAACGACTGAAGATAGGTCGAAAAGTTGTTTTTCATCGTTTAATTGAATTGTCAAAAGCCATTGGCCACTATGAGGTTGCGCGGGAGACAGAGTCGAGAGCCTTGTTTAATTGCATTGTGGGACTGTTTTGAGGGACGCATTTTCATTGATTCGTGCGCGGAGCGAGAAGTCAAGTTGCAAGAGTGCGCTATACCAGGGGTGCTTTCCATTAAGCCAAAATTTCCGGAAATTTCGGGCTGAAGTCAAATGGAATGGTCCGTTTCGGTTCGGTCCGACCGGAATATCTGGGACCACCTCTGGAGGTGGTCCTCTTTGACCGGTCGGTCGGTCCGACCGAAACGTGCCGTTCCATTTACAAAAATTCTCGTTTCCAGTCCCATTTCACTGTGACGTAACCGAAATTTCGGTCGAAACGTAAATGGAACGCTTCGGTCCGGTTGGAAATTTACTTTTGATGAAAAATGTCGTTCCATTTTTTCTTGGTTAGTTCAAGTGGTCTCGGACCTGATGTCAGGCATAATGGAAAGCACCCCAGGAGCTGAGCTTCCTAAACCACCAGAATATTGTATACAATGACAATTTCAAAACAATAGCTCGCTTGCCCAAGGTGCAAAATTGTCCGGAAGACGAAAGATTTGATGAAAAGGTCAGTGAGATAGTGGTACATAGGACGTTTACTTACTAACAACTTAAGTTATAAAGATTTAACCCGAAATTAATTGTTACCGGGAGCCAGGGAGCTCCACCAATGTCGCCCGGGATCGATTCCCGGATTTGACGCCACATGTGGGTTGAGTTGGTTGGTTCTCTACTCAGCTCCGAGAGATTTTTTCCCTGGTACTACGGTCTTCCCCTCTCCTCCTCCTTTGTTCTGATTTCGGTTGATGTGTAGTCTCCTCAATTAGTAAAGCACTCGTGCTCGGCTAAGTAACCTTGAGACTTAAATAAAGTGATTATTATTATTACATCATGTGTTTGGGGATGTCCAGAGTGTGGTTTGCCAAACTATTCTACCTCTCTTTTAAGCTCAGCATCGGACCTACAGTCGCCAAACCAATACTCACCTCTTGGTACAGAAGTTCATGTATCGGAGTCACCTAGCCTCCCTGCAGTCTTACCATCTTCCTCGCCTCCACACTATTCTACACCTATAAGGCCAAAATTGAAACCTAAAAACAGGCTCAAGTGCATGGAAATAAACTGTAATAGTATTCTGAGCCCAGAAAGAGCGGCAATCTTCAAGGCTACAGTCGAGCATCATTCTCCTGATATTATTTTTGGGTGCGAATCTAAACTATCACCTGATACACCAACCGGTGCCTGCTTCCCCCAAGGTTATACAATTTATCGGAAGGAACGAGAATTTGGAAGCGGTGGTGGTGTTTTCCTTGCTGTTGCAAATAATTTAACTTCTATAGGCCATCCAGAGTTCTGTACTGATGATAGTAACGAAAGTGTATGGGCCTCAATCAAACTACGTGGAAACAAACTCCTGCATTTGTGCTCTTTCTACAAACCACCAACTGCCCCAGTATCACGCATTGATTATATCGCCGATATTCTTGCTGATCTTTACCAGAGAACAAGAAGTAGCTGTCCGTCCGTTGTGGCCTCTGGGGATTTTAATGTTGGTGACATAAATTGGTCCACCGATCCACCTACGCTGTTGAATACTTCACCTTCAACAGCGGATGCTGAATATCTATTAAACTTCCTAGATGACTACTCTCTTACTCAGTCAGTGACACAAGTCTCTCGCCCAGCTTCTGGTAAGACTCTAGACCTGGTCTTGTCTTCGGCACCTTCATTGGTGTCAAATGTGCAGATCCATTCCGGCATGAGCGACCATGATGTAGTAATCTTTACAATTAACACTAAACCATCTCGTGTAAATAAACCACCACACAAGGTCCATCTTTATAACCGCATGAACCTTGAGGGCTTAAAGGGTGCAGCTGCAAGTATCAAGCAGGAATTCTTCAATTCTAATCCAGATGCCCGCTCAGTAAATGAAAACTGGGTGATGTTTAAAACTTCTCTGGCTACAGCTGTTGACACTTTTATTCCATGGAAGATGACCAAAGCTAAACCTTCCTTACCTTGGGTGACCAAGGCTATCAAACGCCAAATGAGAAAAAGGGATAAATTACATTCACTAGCCACCCATTCGAACAACCCTTCGATTAAAGCATCATACAGAAAACAGCGCAATAAAGTTGTGGATATGCTTCGGTCATCACATTCTGACTATGTCAACAATGAGATTGGAGGGAGCTTGGACTCTAACCCAAAACGGTTTTGGAATTATGTCAAGTCTTGTAGATCTGAATCCATAGAAGTTCCAACACTTCAGAGCAATAATAACCTCTATGTCTCCAGTAAGGACAAAGCACAAGCCCTAAATAATCATTTTGAATCTGTATTCGTGGATGATGACGGTATTCTACCTGAAATTGGTTTATCTAATTATCCGCCAATTCCAGATCTGTCATTTGATGTAAATGGTGTCAAGAAGCAAATTTTAAATTTGAATCCAAACAAAGCATGTGGCCCGGATAACCTGTCACCTCGTATACTGAAGTTATTAGCTGATGAATTGTCTCCTGTACTCACCTTTCTTTTCCAACAAAGTTACGATTCCGGCAGACTACCTGATGACTGGTCAAAGGCCTTGGTTATACCAGTAT
>OX421452.1:9024416-9031916 GCA_949126865.1 Montipora capitata | reverse complement strand
TGTTGAGAATAAATACCCTGTCGAGTAAGAGTTGTGAAAGCGCAAAAGCGAAAAATTTGCACAATCAAATCGCACTGCGAACAAAACAGCAACTTCCACACGATCGAAAAACTTACACAATCAAATCTCACGGTGAACACGGAAGTATCTCCCACACGATGGAAATACTTGCACAATCAAATCTCACTGACTTACACAGCAGCAACGTTACTCACAATGTACCACGGTCGCATGAGGTCGAGGCATTTTACACAGCCAGGCGCCAGTCTGACGAAAGGCATCAAGCCTGAGCCCGCGAGCAACCGCAAGAATGGTATGCGTTTCTCCTTCGTCCAAACGCAACAAAAACATTATATTTATACACCTTACAAATTCAATCGTTGTGTACTCCAAATAAAGCTTTTAATTGTTATACATTGAACCTTCCCAGTATAGTAAAAATCGAAAACCGTGGATGCTCTTTTTGCTCCAACTTGAGGCTTTTTCATTCATCCCTGCAAAACACGTAAGTTCGTGACTAACGAGTAGTGTTAAAGGGGAGAAAACGTTAAAGCATTTTTGCGTACCTAATAACTGTTCCCCGTTAGGCCAAACTTGTTATGTGTTGTATAAATAGAGGATATTACATGGCCGCGCGGGGATACGCAATTTGAGTGTTGAAAAACATTTCACGAGTGAGCGCAGCCAACGAGTGAACTATTTGTTCTCTCCTAAGATGGGTTAAAGTTGCGAGGCTAAGAAACATCCTATGCAAACTTGGTCGTTAAACTCTTTTCAGTTCTCGTGATAGTTCACGATATTTTAGCACTTCGTATCCAAGAAAAAATTTCACTTTTCTTTTAACTTCTTTACTAAGTAAGGGTCTTTTCAAGGTCTTTGTGACATTCGGACTGAATTTCTTATTCTTCTAAATCGGCTCGTAGACGTTGAAAAGGTATAACTCGATGAACCAATTTGAAGCTTTAATTTATGTAACTCCTTTAGAAACTAAGTATACCTGTTGATAAAACCTACGACTAGTGCCTT
This sequence comes from Montipora capitata, assembly GCA_949126865.1. NCBI lineage: Eukaryota > Metazoa > Cnidaria > Anthozoa > Scleractinia > Acroporidae > Montipora > Montipora capitata. The sequence continues at coordinate 9,030,890 of OX421452.1, read as the reverse complement.
TTGTCAGGAGCCTATCTGATGGGCTCCTGCTTTTGTCGATAAAATATCTGGTCGATGTCATACAACTTAAGCACTAAAGGCACTCTCCCTGTTAAGGTGTCCGGGGTAGTGTTATTTACCGGGAAATTGTCCATAAAGACAATTTCCTCGATTTCAATTCATTCATTCGGGCGAGATAAAACCGGTTTTCGTAATTTGACTTCGTGGAAGGACCGGCTTAGCTCCCGACCTGCACAAGTAACGATGGCTGCAATTAAAAAGAATTGGACTCTTGTTGCGGACCTCTGGGTCTTCGATTCCTCGCAGTTATTAGCTTACCTTGAGATTGTTAGTAACGCCAAGATGCTCAACAAAGCGTTCATCTTGCCTCTGGGGAAGAAGAACATATCAGTTTGTATAAACCTTGCAATGATTAAAAAATTAAATAGAAGGGCTCTCAAGTTAATAAATGATTCAAATCTGATAGTTACATGTAAGATTGCCACTTAATGGATCGACCAATCAGAGCATTGAAATTATGACTCTTTGTCTTTTGTATAGTTGTTACCTCGGATTCATTCTTATCGTGCAAAAATTTCCTAGCTTTATTGTATCACCTGCTGTTTCCGGATCATTCGCGCTGTAAAAATCATATTTGCAGATTTAAATCGAGAGTGAGGCGATTATTTACATACTTTTGGATTCGTATAATTAAAAGTGGCGGCTTCTGACGGAAATGTCGACTCGAGTTTTTATTTTAATGAGATCCTAAGACACGCTTTATCCTGCCTAGCACAAAACCCTCTAAGAACGTTTTTCACGATTTTCCTGATTATTTTGCAAGTAAGTTTTCCATGAGGCTGCTGTAATATTCGAATATTTGCTGTCTGCTAGAATCCGAAGTTGACAATGGTCACTTAATAATGGTAATGGAACTGAGTGGAGTACAATTCAGGGAGTAATATCATGGGTGACAAATCACTCCTTAATCATGAATTATTTCCATTATTTCCTGAATTCTACGTATCAATCACTCGCAACAACATACGTGAAGATGTCGGTGATTAAATTTTCATAGTTATCTTTATCCGCTCAATTTTTTTACATTAAAAAAAAAAAAAAGCTCTGGAAAAAGATAATGATTTAAGTGCAACTAGCTCGCGTTTTTGACGCGTACAACTGTCCAATTTATAAACTATACTATTAGTGCTCTTAGAATTTTGTAATAATTATGATTACCATAATCATTGAATCAAGTGTTATTGTTATTTTCGTGAAAATGGGGTGTTGGGTCGACACCGCAAAAGTGGGACTCTTAGAAGTCCTTGTCTGTCTGAGCTAAGCATAAATTTCGAACATAACACCACGCATTTTTGCTCAACGTTAAACTGGGAGACTCAATATAGACATTTAGGCAAACAAAAGGCTTTTGCTTGTCATAAAAGTGCTAAGTTACTTGGAACATGTAGCTAACATGCAATTTGATTGCTGCCGCAATGAGTGAGCCTGAAGCTCACTTCTGTTACACAGAAGTGCTCTGTTTTTCATTTCCCTTCTCGTATCCTCAAACTGTAGATAGTTTCACTGTCACGCAAAAGAAAAATAAATTCGAAATCGTTTAATTAAAAAGGTCAAGAACTTGGAATGTTGTAGGAAATAAATCTTTTAATGACTTTGTCGAACGGCACGCATAGCGCGCCTCGGCTCGGGTTTCGCGTCTCAGGTTTCGTGGACCACCAAACCCCCATTGATCGTCGTATGTCTCGTATGAGAGGCTTGTGTTCGAATTTAACTCTAGATTAGTATGAAATTAATGGTTTCATTATTCCTTTTGCCTTGAATGTGTATATTTCATTGCTAATCAGTAGTTTTGTGGATTTAATCGTTATTGATATATTGGCCGGGAATTCACCATGTCGACGGTGAAAAACACGATCGGATGGCTGAGAAGTTGGACCGTGATGAAGTGACATGCAGACATCTGAATGAAGATCTCAGAGACCTGAGCCACGGAAGTCAGTTCGTGATCACTGGAGTTCGATAATTATTGATAACCAGTTTCATTTGCTGCAGCCATTCTTTGTACTGAGTGACTGAAGTTGTTCAGGAAATCTTGATCTTATATCATACAAACTATGCTTGAAATGATTTTGTTTCTTATAAAGCTTACTTCGGGGCCAAACCTGTACTATTGTTAATGTACTAATGGCAATAAAAGATTAAAGAACGTTCCCGGACCAAGAAGTGAAATCTCTTTGTGTACGTGACTCTATCGCAACGGGTGCAGCAGTCTTTACATGAACAACTGATTTGCCACAAATTGTATAGTATCGAACAAAATAATAGTATTTCTTTTTCATATTGTTATAACAAACAAACGTCCAACCCTTTTTGCAAGTACCAAAAATCGAAGACAGTAAATATACTTTCACTGGCGATATCTTTTATATTTGAATCGCTGTCGTGACGAGGGCTGCGTTAGGTGAGGACACCGCTTATCCTTGATTAGTATAAGAGCGGCGGTTTGCTTTATGTATTGGAAATATACATTCAGCCTATTCTTCAAGGCAATTTTTCTTCTGTTCTCTAGTAGGAAAGGACACAACTGTCGTTTATTTTCTCCCGAGTGGTTTCACCAAGCTGAATAAAAACAAAAAGGAACGCGCGCAAAACATGCCATTCCGGTGGCTCAATTGGTTTAGCACCGGGCTGCCATGCGGGGGGTCGTGAGCTCGACTCCAGCCGGACCAACACCAGTTACGGTCTTAAAATAACTGAGGAGAAAGTGCTACCTTTGTAACAACATCCGCAAATGATTAGAATTTCAAGTCTTCTCGGATAAGGACTATAAACTGTAGGCCCCGTCTGTACAGCCTACAGCTATCCACAGCTACTTTGACAATGTTATGACGAAATTTACGATCAATAACAGGACAGACGCATGAAAAACTGAGATCAATTTCTTAAATAGAGTTTTTTGTATGGAGACGCCATGTAGTCCACCAATATGACAGCCGATAATCAGTCCACTTTGTGATGAAAGCGCTTACTTTTCGCTCATGAGATAAATACATGTCTATGAACACATCTTGTACTGTACTTCAAAGGCTTAAACTTCTGACATTCATGTCATTCATAGGGATATAATTTTTTTCAGCCAAATAGCTTTGTATCATGGTGTCACGCAAGGTGGCAATTAGGAAATTGAAAATCCTGTATTTTCGAAACGAAACACGTCCCGGAACTGGAAACTTGACAGCAGGTTTATTGCCTCCGCAGGGATTTTGCACGAGGAGGCATCATTGTAGCTTGCGTGTATATAGAGTTACAGTGATATAGTATTACATAGGTAGTGTATATTACCAGGAAAAATTTCGACTTGAAAGCTGCAAGCGTGAACGGAACAATCGAGAATTGATGACGTTTTCACACCAAATGCCCGCAAGTAAGTCTTAGGTAATGATGACGTAGAAGAGAATGGCTGAAGAACAAGAGATCACGTGAACATAATTGTTCATTGAACTGCCGTGCAATTGAGCTTTGCAATTGGAGCATCTTCTTAATAACTCAAGTCTGTTTTCTCACGAAGGAGCCGGAAAGTGACTAAATTATCTTATCAAAACAAGGAAAATCCTTTGGTTTGATTATTAAAAGAGTCGCGAACGGACTTTTTCATCTGGGTAAATTGACGAACATTGCGCAGCCACACATAACTTTCGATTAAATTATCGCAACATAGAAAACTCTTAAACTTGCAACTTCGTCTGACCACGACCCGTCATACCTGCCCACCGCCATCACCTTCGCACTTTGTTTCACCTGGTATGCTGGGGGAACTTCGCACTCCTTACTCCTTCGGGTAAGGAACTAGATACTTAACACACTCATGTATAAATAAGAAGTTCTCCCAATCCTCTGCCGTGAGCTTGGAGTATTTCCTGGCAATTTTTAAACGAGGCCTTCTTTGCTTCTCACGTAACAGTGGTATCTTCTTTCGCTTGAAAGCTATCCACCATTTGTTGGTCAATCACCATACCATAGGAGGCAGTGTGGCCCAGTGGTTAGGGCGCTTGTTGCCTTGAGATCGGGAGATCCCGGGTTCAAGACCCGCTCTGACCACTCGCTGAATTTGATCCTGGTTGTCCCTGGTTTAACTTCCCAGCTGCGCTTGTAAATAGCCAACTGGTTTGCCTCCGGCCAGTTGGGATTCTTAACAGTTGTTGTTGTTGTTCTGTTCCGTCGTTTCGTTGTGTTTCATTGGCCCTGAAAAGCCACTATGGGGAGTGGTCAATTAAGTATGTATTGTATTGTATTATACCGTTATGCTCGAAACGTTGATATTGCAATGTTGAAGATTTTATAGCAATCTTTCTTGTTGAATTATTACGCTTATACTTAGCTTTCGGGATTACATTTCTCGCATAGTTTGTCAAAACAAACGGCCGTCCACGCCTTGGTTTGTCCTCAAAGGACTTCCTTTTTGACTACTTGTTCACCCATCGTTCGGTCTTTTTAAACAACTTGGCAATTTCTTTGACTGAATGGCCAGAAGACCGTAAAATAGCTGCGTGAACTCTAACACAAACAGTGACTGCCTGACAGTGACTGTGATTTCCGTGAAAGAGCAGGGAAAATAAAAGACGTAGGCAATAAATACGAAAACAAAAAGTGTGCGGGGAAAATATGGGCGGACAAAGCATGCGCGCTTGTACATTGGGCGCAAAAATTCAAAAGTATTGTCATTTATTCAAATCTTAGATTGAAATTCCTTTCAACAATTATTTAGATAAATTTATTAACTGAATCAGTTTCAATTTGCCAAAAGATACATTAAATGTTTGAGACAAGATACAATTTTCAATCGAAACGAACTTTTGAAACACCCTGTAATTTTGTTACCAGAAGAGTTTTCAACACTAGTTTTTCTCTCAATGTACCTATTCCTTAATTATACCGTGACACCGTTTCAGTTCCTTCATCAGGTCAGATTTAAACACTTCCTGTTTCTTACTATTCATTTGGTCATTTAATCCTATAACTGCGATCATATAATCCAGATCAAGGACATCTAAATAAATCATTGGCATTAAACCGTGCAACATCAGTGGTTTTTCACGTTACTCAAGACTAAAAGAAATTAATCCCTTGCAGCGTTACATTTAAAAAAACCAATGGCCACATTGCGGTAAAAATTGACCTTGCGTTTCCAAACCGTCTACTCACAACGCCCTGATTTCAGGGTTTATTTGAGGGGTTTGTTTTATTTTACTTTTTATTACTTACTTTTTAAAGAGAATTTGAGTGAACTGCAGCCTTACCTGGGAAAACGATTCTTGGGTCCCAGAAATACTGGAAACAGCGTTTCTGAGTGTTCTCTTTAAAAAAATTTCCCAAGGGCGCATGCCCCAGACTCACGTCGGTAGCTCGCGTCTTCAGCGCTCGCAAAGGCCATGCGATTTTGATTTTAGAATTTAATGATGTCACTGAAAACTATCTATTTTTGTGGTAGTACTCTGTAAGTGCACTACACACTATGTCACCGGGTTCTAACAGTATAAGTCCGTGCTGGCAATAGGGCCGCAGCGCGTACATAAACCACGAAAATCAACGGGTCTGTTGGAAGCGTGCTTGAATTTCAACAAATGAGCCCCAAAGTGGGCAAGAGTTTGTGACGTTGATCAATAATAAAGCCGCTTCTATTTCCAAAACGATGGAATTTCCAGGTGATAGATAACCTCGTCTAGTCTTGCCATCATTTCAAGTATCACAGATGTATCTTTTGTTTGTTGAGTTGTTAGTAACACGCAAGGAAACTTGATCACAAGCGGCCGCTGAAATCGTTGTCGCTTTCGATTTTGCGATTTACTTGTGCAGCCAAAAGTACAATAGAGAAACTGAACGTAGCAAAAATCTCCCAAAATGTTTTTCGCTGATTATTTTTTTATATTCGTGGCACAAATTTAGGACAGTAGCGAAAAGAAAGCTTGAAAAACCCCATGAAGTTTAAACCTGAAAATTTGAGGCTGCTTTTGGAGATGATCGTCTTTAAATTGATTTAATGTTTTTGTATTGCGAACCGATCGTTCGTACTCAGTACTTCTTCGATTTGAAAAAAATAGCAAACCTTAAATCAGTTCAACCAAACGAGTACAAGAAATGGGGTTATTCAAACGAAACGACTCCACTGAATTAGCGCGAAAAGAAATGTAAATATGATATCAATCCCAAGCAAACGCCACAAATAGGTTTCAAGAGCCGCAAACATCTAAGCCAAAGCATGAAGTTTATACGCTCCACTTTCTCTTTGATAATAATCTAAGTCAGCGATTTTAAATGCCCAACACACGAAGCCCATCTTCTTGCAGTGACCGTACGCAAAATTTCTCAGGATCTTAAGTGCACTTCCAGAATGTGGAAGTCTGTTGTTATTGGCCTACGTAAATTCCGGCTCGTTTCAGCAGACGGTCTTGGGGGAGGAACGCGTGACGAAACCCT
>OX421452.1:8991916-9016916 GCA_949126865.1 Montipora capitata | reverse complement strand
ATGTATGTATGTATGTATGTATGTATGTATCTCAAGGACACTTTACAAATGGTAAAATAGCGCGATTTATTAATCGACCACAGGTGGCTGCAGTTGAATACACGCACGTACAAATGCAGTTGCCGCCAAAGTTAACAATGCTCTCTTTGATGATGTTGATGCAATTTTAAACTGAATCGTCCTGCGGAAACTCATAATGATATTAAAAGAATTAAAAAACCAATAAAAATAATCATCGCAAAGGAAAGAGAAAATAGTTCAAATTAGCGAGGAAGGGTTCCCACCCTGGTCAGAGTGGGTCCTTGTGTAGGTCCAATTCCATTAGTAGGGCTAGTTAACGCTCACATGGTTTTACATGGGTAGAAAACTAGCACTTCACATTTCCCTCCAATAGTTAATTCTGTCGAATTACTGAGGGTTCGAAATAATCGATTATGCATAAAATACTGTTTATCGAATATATCATGATGCTGGTAGGCCTTTTACGTATAAACTAAAACAATTCACAATATTCTCAATGAGAACGAAGATGTTAACCTCGTGTACAAATCTCAGTAGGAGTGTAAAGCGAAAATCTATATCTACACTCTTTCCCGCCAGAAATCTTTGTTTGACAACGCTGTATAATTATACGTGTGGTTTATTTACGTGACTGGCAGATTAGCTCGAATAGGACGTTTTCAACCAACCTCTAGAGACACCAATAACATTAGGGAAATGTACGACTTCTGGTGGACGAACAAAAAAAGCTAATGAGGGATCTTTTGTTTTCGTCCCCCAACATGGCGGCGATGACGTCACGTGAAAACCTCCTATAAGCGGGGAATTCGGAAAAACCGAGTTCGAATTAAAACGAATGATTCATGATCGAGTTAAAACCAAGGGAAATAAAGTAAGTTCGAAATCTTCTTCCCTTATCCCCACTGAGTCCACCACTTTCACTAAAGAAAATACTTGTGGAGACTCTTTAAAAGGTAAAATTTAAACGTAAATACTACTATAAATAGTGGGCAATTAAACTGCAACCGACTGAGGGGCGTAGCTAGCAGTACCCATAATTATTCGCAGCTATCAATTAACAACCATCATGCGAAATCGTGCGGAATATCGCCGGATACTTATCCGACGAGGTCGTAGGCCGAGTTAGCTAAAATCTGGCGATATTCCACAGGATTGTGCAGGATAAGTATTTTATTATTCAACACATTGATGACAAAGCACAATTTTCTACGTTTATTGGAAAAAAAAGCTGGAAAAACTACCATTTTTCTTCTCGACACACAAAATTACGTATATCGCAGGATATCTGTTGAGTACGCACGACGTATGTTGAGCGCGCTATGACCATATTTGGACATTGTCATAATGTGTTGAATAATAATGACAATTATCCGATCTTCAAAATTTTATGCTAAGCCTCAAGCCAAGTCCGTGCTGCTTTTCACACTATTATTAAACAATGATTACACACATAAAGATCTATCTTTGATGAGGCCAGATAGAGAAAAAAAAGTGCATTAATTTGTGATATATACGTGATCACAAACTTGTTACGATTCAGTGCCCGAACGACCTGGTCTTGGTATTCAGCAACCGCAGCCTACAGCGATGTTCCTCGTGGCGTCACCCATTGTTATCAATATGCAAACTAGGACCTAATTGGCTGTTGAAACAATGACTTCTTTTGTTCTGTGGATGGCGAATTTGAATATCAAAAGAAATGTGACTTCAATGTTTGTATTAATAAAACAAGAAATATCGCTATACGTGGAGATACCCGACAAGGCCCACATCAAATCAAGCGAGACGAGTGCTATCAAAAGTGGAATTTTTATGACATCAAAGGCGATATTGACGACTTATATTTACATATGTTCTCTAATTTTGACTTCCTATGAAAGCCAATCCGCAATCAAAGTTAGCCTCGATTACCTGCTCGCGATGTTACAAAAAGCGGGAAAAAACGGAAGCAGTGTTAATTTATTTACTTTTTAAAGGGTGGCGTATATCCTGTTCTTGGCCTGTCGATCTGATCTGATTTCATGGTTTCTTGAAAGTGCATGAAATAGATTAATCATTATTAGAAAGAAAAATAATTTATGTGACACTCAGCTGAACCCCAGATGTCATTTTAACCCACTCTGTCAAGCAATCCGGTTTGCAGGATGCCTTACAAAACTCTGAACTCTGCAGATGTTTGAACGAGCACTTACTTTCAGACAGATCTTCGAACGTTTTCAAACATCTGCAGAGTTCAGAGTTTTGTAAGGCATCCTGCAAACCGGATTGCTTCGAGATCCTGGACTCTGCAGCCACTAAGTACCAAGTGAAGCTTAAGGAATCCATGTATATAAAATGGGAGAAGCCCGACCTCAACCAGCAGGTGAAACACATTAACCTGACTCTCTCCCTGTAAGGAACTATGCGTCACTCATTTAAAAATTTTTGTTTTGTTCTGTTTTGATTTAATAAGCAATATTGACAACGCAACGTAACGAAGTTTGTAACATCGCGCGCGCTTTAAATTCAACTGCGATTTCAAAATATGTAACACTGAAGATGACGGATGTACCGTCGAAACATGTCTGAAAAATTAAAGAAAGTTGTTATGTTTATACGACTATCTATATTGTTGCTGCTACCTAGATATTTTTATCCCCTAAAATTTTTCATCTGTTCGGATTTCCTAGCTGAAAGTCTAGTGGTCCGAAAATTATAGGGATAAAAACTTACCTTTTCGAAATTTTCAGCCAGAAAAAAGGCTCCCAAAAATTCTAGGTGAGCTTTTTCAGCATTATATATGCTGATGTCCGATCTCACCCATAGATCCCTTGCTTGTAAAGCGCATTTGAATATATGAATAGAAAATGCGCTATATAAATTCATTACCATTATCATTACCATTAAAAATCCGTTAAAAATGGGCAATTATACCATTTTTCAGATGTTCGAAAATCCTAGGAGAGAAAGGCAAGCAACAAATTTTACAACAAATGTTCCGAAAAATCTAGATCTCAAATCGTCTTCCGAACAGATATTTTCCGAAAATTGACGCTGGGTGCCCCTGTTTCGATGACACTCGTCAAGCTTAATTTGTTGTGCTTCTTGGCGCATATCACCACATATAATTGTGGTTGCTGAATATCAAGACTAGCAGTATGTTCATGATCACGTATTTAACACATTTTTCTTTTTCTGGCCCGGATTGCTCGAAGCATGGTTGGCGCTAACCAGCTTTTAATACCGTGGAAACCTACAGGTTTTGATACCTGATAACCAACGTTTAGCGCTAGCCAGGCTTCGAGCTCCCCCTGGACTTTATGCGAGTAAACAATGTTTAATTTATGTTATCATTATTGTCATCTCTATTTCCAATTTTTGTCATATATGTGTAAATGTATATCTTCAACAACGCCCTTCAATTCTTTACAATTTCGACAGGGGCACCCAACGAGAATATATTTCAAAACCTCTTAAACATAGCATTGTTAAACGTATTTTAGTATTTAAACGGTAGATATAAGCATATTTTTATCCGTATAAACATAACAACTTTCTTTAATTTTCCAGACATGTTTCGACGGTACATCCGTCACCTTCAGTGTTACATATTTTGAAATCGCCGTTGAATTTAAAGCGCGCGCGATCTTACAAACTTCGTTACATTGCGTTGTCAATATTGCGTATTAAATCAAAACAGAACAAAACAAAAATTTTTAAATGAGTGACGCTTAGTTCCTTACAGGGAGAGAGTCAGGTTAATGTGTTTCACCTGCTGGTTGAGGTCGGGCTTCTCCCATTTTATATACATGGATTCCTTAAGCTTCACTTGGTACTTAGTGGCTGCAGAGTCCAGGATCTCGAAGCAATCCGGTTTGCAGGATGCCTTACAAAACTCTGAACTCTGCAGATGTTTGAACGAGCACTTACTTTCAGACAGATCTTGGAACGGTTCAGTTCAAACATCTGCAGAGTTCAGAGTTTTGTATGGCATCCTGCAAACCGAATTGCTTCGAGATCCTGGACTCTGCAGCCGCTAAGTACCAAGTGAAGCTTAAGGAATCCATGTATATAAAATGGGAGAAGCCCGACCTCAACCAGCAGGTGAAACACATTAACTTGACTCTCTCCCTGTAAGGAACTAAGCGTCACTCATTTAACAATTTTTGTTTTGTTCTGTTTTGATTTAATACGCAATATTGACAACGCAATGTAACGAAGTTTGTAAGATCGCGCGCGCTTTAAATTCAACGGCGATTTCAAAATATGTAACACTGAAGGTGACGGATGTACCGTCGAAACATGTCTGGAAAATTATAGAAAGTTGTTATGTTTATACGACTATCTATATTGTTGCTGCTATCTAGATATTTTTATCCCCTAAAAATTTTTCATCTGTTCGGATTTCCTAGCTGAAAGTCTAGTGGTCCGAAAATTATAAGGATAAAAACTTACCTTTTCGAAATTTTCAGCCAGAAAAAAGGCTCCCAAAAATTCTAGGTGAGCTTTTTCAGCATTATATATGCTGATGTCCGATCTCACCCATAGATCCCTTGCTTGTAAAGCGCATTTGAATATATGAATAGAAAATGCGCTATATAAATTCATTACCATTATCATTACCATTAAAAATCCGTTAAAAATGGGCAATTATACCATTTTTCAGATGTTCGAAAATCCTAGGAGAGGTAGGCAAGCAAGAAATTTTACAACAAATGTTCCGAAAAATCTAGATCTCAAATCGTCTTCCGAACAGATATTTTCCGAAAATTGACGCTGGGTGCCCCTGTTTCGATGACACTCGTCAAGCTTAATTTGTTGTGCTTCTTGGCGAATATCACCACACATAATTGCGGTTGCTGAGTATCAAGACTAGCAGTATGTTCATGATCACGTATTTAACACATTTTTCTTTTTCTGGCCCGGATTGCTCGAAGCATGGTTGGCGCTAACCAGCTTTTAATACCATGGAAACCTACAGGTTTTGATACCTGATAACCAACGTTTAGCGCTAGCCAGGCTTCGAGCTCCCCTGGACTTTATGCGAGTAAACAATGTTTAATTTATGTTATCATTATTGTCATCTCTATTTCCAATTTTTGTCTTATATGTGTAAATGTATATCTTCAACAACGCCCTTCAATTCTTTACAATTTCGACAGGGGCACCCAACGAGAATATATTTCAAAACCTCTTAAACATAGCATTGTTAAACGTATTTTAGTATTTAAACGGTAGATATAAGCATATTTTTATCCCCTAAAAATTTTTCATCTGTTCGGATTTCCTAGCTGAAAGTCTCGTGGTCCGAAAATTGTAGGGATAAGATTGTCATCTCTATTTCCAATTTTTTTCATAACTTTCCGCATGATGATTCAGTTAATGGCATCAACAAAATATCATGATAAAGAAGTTTGCTTAAATCGCGTCAATGATTTGTAAGTTCTTGCATTCAACTGCAGCCACCCGTGATCGATGCTGAAATAAATAGCGCTGTTACCTCAGACACCTTCAGTGGAGAAGTCCCAGTTGTGAAGTTTCCTTTAAATCACTGGTGAGATTCTCCCTTATTCCAACTAAACTTGCTAGTATAGGCCTTCGATATAAACTGAACTCAATTACAGGTAAGTTGGAAGACATGCGAGTTTTTTGCAAGGTATAGTGCCAATTAATTTCAAGTAAAAAGTAGATTCACGTTTGATAGGTATTCCCCAAGACATTGCTCCATAGTTTAGATAGGGGTAAATATGACTACAATAGTGCAATTGTCTTCAACGAAACTTATAAAAAATTCCTAGATATTTGGCCATGCACATGAGTCCTTTGGCTTTTCCAATTTAAATTAATTGAAATTTTGATGTTCCTTCCCAAGCAGATAAAACAAACCCTGCAACACGAATTCCCTTCTTCTAACTTAAGCCACCTATTGATTTTCAGACTAACGTTGCATAAAAAATCCTTGTGCTGACTGTTCTTGCGTAACTGGAAGTTTCTCTAGAGGAAACTGGAGAAAGCAATCGAAATATAAAAATGCTTGATATTTAAAAGAGAGTCCCCTAAATATCTCATCACACTTAGACTGAAATAACCATTCTACAATGCCAGGGTAAATAACAAAGAAAATTTCAGGTTACGATAAACTTTGAACCTCTTGCCACACTGCCAACACAAATGAAACAGACAAAATTATCTGGGCTAGATTGCAGAATACCCGCCCCACCAAATGTCCTACTTTAAAAAGCTGCCACCGCGGTCCCGCAGTCGTGTTTAACAACGCTGCTTCCGCGTCCACTAAATATCTTACTTAAAAAACCTGCCACCGCAGTCCCACAGTGGCATGGGACAGAAAATGATATTCATATAAACAACTCTGTTCCTAAATTGGGTATTCTGTAATCGTTAGCTTTCATTTTGCTGTTCCGTTAACTACCCTTTTCACGAGATCGTGTGAAGAAAAAAAGGGTTCGTTTACGGATTAACCTTAAGCCTAAGTGCTCGCTTCAGTGATTAGGCCTAAGCACTCTCCTAAAATTTTAGCTTTCATTTTGCGTTTCGGTTAACTACACCTTTCATGAGATCGTGTGAAGAAGAAAGCACTCGTTTACTGACTAAGCCTAAGCGCTCGCTTTAGTGATTAGGCCTAAGCATTCTCGTAAAATGTTAGCTTTCATTTTGCGGTTCGGTTAACTACACTTTTCACGAGATCGTGTGAAGAAGAAAGCACTCATTTACTGATTAGCCTAAGCGCCCGTTCTCAACGACTACGGGACTGCGGACCGCGGTGGAAGTTCATTTTAGTGCCTGACCTTTAACACTTTTCATTCAAAGACTGCGGGACTGCGGACCGCGGTGGAAGTTCATTTTAGTGCTTGCCCTTTAACAGTTTTCATTCAACGAGTACGGGACTGTAGACCGCGGTGGCAGTTCATTTTAGTGCTTGCCCTTTAACACTTTTCATTCAACGACTACGGGACTGTAGACCGCGGTGGCAGTTCATTTTAGTGCTTGCCCTTTAACACTTTTCATTCAACGACTACGGGACTGCGGACCGCGGTGGCAGTTCATTTTAGTGCTTGCCCTTTAACAGTTTTCATTCAATGACTACGGGACTGCAGACCGCAGTGGCAGTTCATTTTAGTGCTTGCCCTTTAACAGTTTTCATTCAACGAGAACGGGACTGCGGACCGCGGTGGCAGTTCATTTTAGTGCTTGCCCTTTAACAGTTTTCATTCAATGACTACGGGACTGCAGACCGCGGTGGCAGTTCATTTTAGTGCTTGCCCTTTAACACTTTTCATTCAACGACTACGGGACTGTAGACCGCGGTGGCAGTTCATTTTAGTGCTTGCCCTTTAACACTTTTCATTCAACGACTACGGGACTGCGGACCGCGGTGGCAGTTCATTTTAGTGCTTGCCCTTTAACAGTTTTCATTCAATGACTACGGGACTGCAGACCGCAGTGGCAGTTCATTTTAGTGCTTGCCCTTTAACAGTTTTCATTCAACGAGAACGGGATTGCAGACCGCAGTGGCAGTTCATTTTAGTGCTTGCCCTTTAACAGTTTTCATTCAACGACTACGGGACTGCGGACCGCGGTGGCAGTTCATTTTAGTGCTTGCCCTTTAACAGTTTTCATTCAATGACTACGGGACTGCAGACCGCAGTGGCAGTTCATTTTAGTGCTTGCCCTTTAACAGTTTTCATTCAACGAGAACGGGACTGCGGACCGCGGTGGCAGTTCATTTTAGTGCTTGCCCTTTAACAGTTTTCATTCAATGACTACGGGACTGCAGACCGCGGTGGCAGTTCATTTTAGTGCTTGCCCTTTAACACTTTTCATTCAACGACTACGGGACTGTAGACCGCGGTGGCAGTTCATTTTAGTGCTTGCCCTTTAACACTTTTCATTCAACGACTACGGGACTGCGGACCGCGGTGGCAGTTCATTTTAGTGCTTGCCCTTTAACAGTTTTCATTCAATGACTACGGGACTGCAGACCGCAGTGGCAGTTCATTTTAGTGCTTGCCCTTTAACAGTTTTCATTCAACGAGAACGGGATTGCAGACCGCAGTGGCAGTTCATTTTAGTGCTTGCCCTTTAACACTTTTCATTCAACGACTACGCGACTGCGGACCGCGGTGGCAGTTCATTTTAGTGCTTGCCCTTTAACAGTTTTCATTCATCGACTTCGGGACTGCGGACCGCGGTGGCAGCTTTTTTAAGTAGGACATCACAGTTGGTGGGCCGGGTATTCTGCAATCGCTCCATTTTCTGAGTTCCGGCTAATCCAAACATTCTTCCTGAATCTTGCCTGCTGCAAATCCTAACGTTTATCTTCCGACTGGCCCCCAACGCCGTAGTGTTACCTTTATTAAGGAGTTTAAGCAAAGACGACGGCTATATGCAACGACAACGCCACAAATTTAAAGCAAGGATATTATTGGTTAAAGAATGAAAAATAATGGTGCTGCACATGCAACACGAATTTCTGTGCATTTCCTTGACGTAGTCAACAAAACAACAACGTGAAATCACAAAATTTTAGGTTTCGACGACAACGTGAGGGTATAACAGTGAACCATCATTTTCTATTTTTTACTTTAAAACCGTTCGTAGCATTCAGTTATTCACCAATGTTCACTTCGCCTTCGGCTAATAATTGTTAAATAACTTACAACATGAACGATACATATTTCACCACACAGGAAAATTAACACATTACATAATAGCGGAGCTCCGCGTGCCGAAGGCAATCGCGCGGAGCACCATTGGTAATAAAATATGGTAAACCATCTGTGCGAGAAAATTTGGTTTTGGTCACAGTACGACCGTACGACCTTGCAAGCATACCACCGTACGACCGTATGACCATACACACCTCCATGTACGCCAATGTGAGTAGTATCACGTGAGCATATCGCGGGCTCAAATTTTAGAGAATCAATGCTTGTATACTTGTCTTCAGCCAGTTTACAGGGCCACCACGCAGCCTTCGGAACGACTCACGGGATTGGTTCAGAAAGCAATGGACACAAAGAAAGATACAAAAGAAACAATGGACCCTAAACCTAAAAGCAATAGAGCTGCGTCCTAAAGGGATCAAAGGAAATTAGCGTACATCTTTGATATCCATGTTATGGTCAATTGACACCTGTCAAAACAAGGTATCCGCTGACTAGTATCACGTGACCATATTGCGGATCCAAGTTTAGAGCTCATTGATGTCAGCTGTCTTGAAACTGACCGCTGACCAGGTATTGTTTTTTGATCGGAGCGCAGGCTCAAGCCAAGTTAAGGTCTCTGTAAAGGTAAATTTGGTCGTCTCGCTCAAATCTTTTGTTTTTGAAAATCTTGAATCAGTGGGCTCTGAAGTATATTTACCCGCGAAAAAAAAATCTGAAAAATTTATTCTGAAACCACTAAAATCGCTTTTCTTTGTTTCCCGCCATAATCTGCACGAAAAATGATTGACTTATCATGTAAACACACGTGAAAGGATTGGGTGTCAATTGACAGCCTTCACGCGCGATCTGCTGCTACCTTAGCACGTTCCAGAACGCTGATTGGCTCAGCATAATTGGCTTTCAAGTAGGGGGAGGTATTATTCAGCAGACCGTGAACTGCACGCGAAACTTCAAGCTCGATTTTCTAGGGGTTTATTTTGACGCCAAAATTACAAATACTTTGGCTACAAGAGTTTTGAGAAGATACTCTCCCTAGCGCCTTTCTATAGTAGATTTTAAAACGTTATCAGTTTCAAGTAGCTTTTTTACTATTTTTTAAAGAAATTTATATCTTTTTAGACATACGAATCACCAATGATATTATATTGTCATGCAGGTCACGCCCTGAGACATCAGGATCTGATCTATTGATATCCTGTCAGTAACCATCATGGCGCATTTGCTTTCAATAACCTTTATTTGCTGCTTCTTAGCGTCAATAAGGTAATTTTAAAGTTTTGTAAAACTTTTATTTTGGATATGTGCCGGTTTTTTTTTCTGCTGTCTTAGTTCTCGCAACTTTCAAGAGAGCATACGTTGTCTGTAAAATCCGTTCTCCGGTTTAATATGTTTTTACCTAGGTTAAATTAATGATCCTCATTTAACCTAGGTTGAATATTCAGTCCCCCACCCTCAAAAGGATTGAAAACACCTACATCTTCTCTCAAGCTCTCAGTGTCTTACGCATCTTATCGGTATCTGTATTCATACACTTATCCCTTCAATCTCATCATTACAACATAGGAAGGGAACAGAGAACTGTAGCATGCATTTACTGGTTCTCGAACGCGGCCCCTCCAGATCTGTAGTCGTGTGTCTTTAGCCTGTGTACAGCCGCCCACTCTCCGAAAAAGAGCATCGGAGAGGAGCGTCTGTGATTTACCGTTGATAATCGTGTTCCATACCACGTGATTTTTCCTGGAATGTGTGGAAAATGATTTGATTGGTTATTACCCATCGATCATTACATCATTGAAACAACGAGTTTTGATTGGCTTTTATTTTTATTTCTCCACATCAACACCGTGAGAACCACCGTGAGAGATTTTACGATGAGTTCGTGTGTACTTTGAGCACGGTACAAAATACGAATAAAAATCTTTTTGATGGTCAAAGAGGTTTTTCTTTTAAAGTACGAGCGGAATTGTTATCTATGGAGTGTAATCGAAATCGATTCGACGTACATTTGTAGGAATTGTTGTCAGCGCAAAAGAAACGAAAGCGCTCTTCACGAGGTGAATATAGCACTATTCAAAAGATTGTCCACTCGAAAACGTCTCCCGCTATTCCTTACCAGTCAATGTAATCCCAACGCCTTGCTCGGACCAGCCTAGCCATTCTCAAGCACAATCTACAAAGCGTGATGCCCTGGAAGATTTGAGATGTGAACACACCGAGGAAAATGACAGCTCATCGGCAACGATCTGTGCTGTTCTGAAGATCAGAGCCGTACCTGGTTGGAAGACTTGCAAATACATCCTTTCCTTTAAAGAGTGCTTCTATGCTATAAAGCCAAGGTATCTTAAAACTATCGGAGACGCTCTTCGATGCACATTTGAAATCTACCTCATTGACCACCATTTTGAGAATTTAGCTCCAACGAAATATGAGCCACGCAAATTTTGGTGAGCGTAGATCACTTAATAATGTATGCAAAGGTGAAGCGGCAATTGGATGCACAAACAACCCATTAAACTTGTCTTAACTGATCGTGTCCTGTAACCGGAGCTCAAAATGTTTCTCTGCAGTGCCAATTAATGAAAAGGAAAACGAGAGCAATCCATCTTACCTTCACACAGCCGTCCTATATGAAAATAAAAACGAATTTCTTTCTTCCTTACTAGTCGACAAAGACCATTGCATTACTGTAGCGTAAAAAATGCAATAACAATTAAGATCATCTTAAGCAATTTTCCGCTCTCCGTAGAAACGGTTCCTTCTCAGAAAGCATCTTCATCACGTCATCCATTTAAATAAAATTCTTTTATTTTTAGTATTTTCTTTTTCTTTCAAACACGTATTACATTCACAAGATTATCATACGTAGACAACAATCAAGTAAAGCTACGATCCTCGCAGTTATGATCGCAATTTTAGCAATTGCGTAGAGAAGCCTGAAAAATTCAGGACTTAAACAAACTTGAGCAGCTCCCCTTTATTCCGGAACACGATTACTAACGGTAAATCACAGACGCTCCTCTCCGATTTTTTTTTTCGGAGAGCTGGCGGCTGTACACAGGCTATGTGTCTTCAACACCACACTACAACAACAAACAAAAAGGTTTCTGCAATTCATCTCAGTGCATATTCAACCCAGGTAAAACGAGGATCATCAATTTAACCTAGGTAAAAACGGATATAACCTGAGAACGGGATTTCCCAGAAACACATACGCTTAAGGCCTTGGCAAACAGCTTCAACATCCGGAGTCGATTCTGTTAAACCGCAATGTGTTGAAACATGTTGAATCGAAGTTGAACTGATCGATGTTGACTGAGTTTAAAAGCGTTTTAAAAACTTTTCTTCAACAACCATTCAAAATTTCCTTTCTTAACTCGAATGTTAAATAAAGTTGAAGCCGTTTGTCCCCCCCCCCCCCCCACCCACCCCCCTCTGTCAACATTTCGAGTTGGGTATGCGAGTGCGCACTAATCGGTCTCTTAATGACGTATCAATTCATGGCCCCGCATTCATAGTAACAAGTCCGTATCCATAGTAACAACCGAGGCTGCAGCCTGCGACTGAATACCAGGCCTCTTATTAAGCTTTGTTGAATCAAATGTTGATGATGTGTTGAAACCGTTTGCTTATCCCAGCAGTCAACGTCGTTCAACAAAATCGAACGGTTGTTGAAGCCGTTTTCCCAGGCCTCTAGCTTAGTTTATTGCAAGGAAATTGAAACTTTTCCCTACTCATTTTACCGTTGTGTGATTACCCTTAAAATTTTTGGGCGTATCATGGATTCGAAAGTGAAGGTGGAAACGCATAAATAATCGATTGTTTGCACTCTAAATCCGCATCAGTTGTTTGGACAAAATCAATATTTTGTCGGGTTTGACCTTTTCTAAAAAATTGTTTAAAAAACTCCAATAAGATTTCGATAAAAACAATATTTTTCAGTGTCAAATGAAAGAAGGCCACTGAAAACTATAAGGCAAGTGGTGTTAAGATAACATTTGATTGAAATAAATAAACAGCCCTATTGAGCACTGCAGGTGAGGGGTTTCTCAGTGAGAATCAAACGAACAAGGAAATAAACAAGTCCAGGTTAGAGTTTTAATTAATCTGAGCGAGAGGCAGGCCAATTGACCAAAAGCACAGTTGAGGAATGAAGAAATCAGTAGCAGCCCAAAACACGATCAGCAGGCTGTCAGAGACTGACTTGAATCCCGAGGCCTTCTGAAAATTCCAACTACCTAATAACGCATCCAAATTAATTACTGCCAGGCAAAATAGTTTATTCCTTTGCAATAATAGCGGAGCTCTCCTCGCACCTTCGGTCGGAGCACCATGGTTAAAAAAATATGGTTACTCCTGAATGCGAGAAATTTTGGTTGGTTATAACGTCATCGTACGAAATACGTTCAACTTTTCATGCAAGGCCAATACTCGAAATATCGCACTGCTCGTAACCTGCCTTTTTGGTGGGAAGTTGCATGGCCAGCATGCTGCATTTGACAGTTTCCTTTAATTAAAGAAGCAAAAACTTTGAAGACAACCAAAAAACAAGCTAAATATATTTTTTAATAGTCGTACAACGGGGAAAGAAGAGAAATTGAGAGACAAAGAACAGAGAGCAGGCGACGAGTAAGTGATGCTCCAGGCAAAAGAGAGCCGTGACCGAGATCAGTGACAAACAGCGAGAGAGAGAGAGAGAGAGAGAGAGAGAGAGAGAGAGAGAGAGAGAGAGAGAGAGAGAGAGAGAGAGAGAGAGAGAGAGAGAGAGAGAGAGAGCAATTGAAGAAAGAAAGAGACCGATTAAAGAGACGTCATTATAGTGAAGAGCATCGGAAGAACCTGAAAGAGCAAGCAAGAGCTCAGGAAAATATACTAATTTGTAGAATAACGGGGGCATAGCCAGGATTTTTCAAAGGGGGATTTTTCAAAGGGGGATTTTTCAAAGGGGTCACACTGTGTCAAACAGAGGGTACTCACCAGATTGTGGCGTTTTCGCCACTGTAGTTGAGTTGCTTAAAAAAAGGCTTACAAAGGACGGGGGAGGGGCGTCACGGGCACCCTAGGACCTCCCTCTAGTTACGCCCTTGAATAAGGTCGGACTGGTCGTATGGCAAGCCGAATCGTTATAAATATATCTGAAAAAAAAAAAAAACATAAATAACTAATAATTGAGGAGTTCCGCTTTTTAATATCAACAATTTGATCTTTTTATCAAGGTCTGTAACTTCCCAGTGTGAGGTGTCCCTACCCCAAGACACCAGTGAAATATGTAAAGCGACGAGAGACAATGAGCTGGCTACAAAAAAGGCCATCTTTACCTACAAATTCAACCCTTCCTTGCATGGCTTCGCATTATTGAATATGACCCCCAGTGAACTGGCTGCTGTGTTAACTCAAGATCCTTTCAGCAGATACTACTTCACAACTTACGCTCAGACACTTTTAGCAAGCAATGCATCTCTTCATCTTTATTTGAATATCCACGACGGAAGAGAGATCACCGACATTTCAGAATATCTCCCGCTATCAGCATTTTTTCAGTCAGCTTTGGAGCCAGTAATTGGAGTAAGTAGACTGAGTCGTTCCATATTGGAAGGGATGTGCTGCGAATAGTTTTAATTGAGATTTTACAGTAGAGCAATGGTTACGAAAGGTAAAGCTGCCGTTACAATTGCGTGCACAGAAATAGACTATAATTTCTTCTTTTTTTTACCGTCCACCTCAGGTTTGTCATTTCAATTACTATTACGAGTTATCGACGTTAAATAAGGTTACTTTACTTTACTTTACTTTTGGCACTGTTCATCTCTTATCAGGTTATGACATATTAACATTTCAAAGGAGGCTGTCATTATTCAAAAATCACGTTTATTAACTATGTTGTGACGAAGTTAACAATGTTAAAATTTATTTAGCGGGTACACAAAATGGAAGAATGAAGTAAAAAATGCTGATCGCTTCACTGAGTAAGAAAACGAATAGCCTACCGCTTAACACTTTTGGGATATCTGAAATTTTTAAAAATATATGCAAACGCAGAGTGGCACCGATAAAACGTGGAAGAATGCACAACACCAGCATACAAACAAAAATATTCGGACGTTAATCCGAAGAAAGTGATCCAAAACCTTTCCGACCATCGTCCGAATCTTATCAGTGCTGGGCGCGAGCCTGCTCACTCACTCACAAAAATCTAGCCGGTATCCACCACCAACGACAGCAACGAGAGAAGAAAGGTTTCGTAACCATTGAGCACTTAAAATCAATCAGAAAATGAGCCCTGCCTGAAATTTCTCTAAATGAAACCGTCTGTCTTTTCCTGTTTAGAGATACACCGCACTTCCTTCCAGATATGAGACTTTCATTCGTAACAAATCTACATGGATAAGCGACAAGCACTTCACTCAGCAGCGTCTGGCGGGAACCAACCCAATGTCTATCCGCCAGGTGACTATCCAAAAAGGTTGGTGCTTAAAGAAGTGGAACTCGGTCACTTGGACTGAAAAAACTTGAGTATCATGCCCAACTGGAAAGTGACGACCTATGTATAAAGAATTACTAGTAACTTCCATTTCTTCTAAAGTATAACTTTGACAAGCAAACGTAGGCCATGTTGAAATAACCCTTTGGGAACTCATTTCTACTCTCATTAAGAAAATGACAGGAGACCCTGAGAGTTTAAACAAGCATTCCTATCGGTTGAGAGCATTTTTTTTTCAGGACTGAAATCTAACAGGAAGGTCATCACTTAACAAGATTCTGATGCACGCTCGTGCTTACGGAAACTCCGCTTGCGTAGATTCGCTTTGCGTGCTATTAAATGCACAGTTAATGTCCCTGTAGAAAATGTAGCGACACATTGATGGAATCGAATGGAAAGGGAACCAAAGAAAAGTGTAACGAGAAAGTAAATCTTCTTTGGTGGCGCACGGGTCTGTTCAGTTTGTCGTAGTTCTTTGTATATAAAAGTTTTGTTCTTACATTTGGCACAAACAAATTATTGTTCCCTCCTCAGAAACTGAAAATAATCATTGCAGTGTTAAGACAACAAAAGGTGAATGCTGCCGTTTTCCATTCACGTATCATGGAGAGGTTTACTTGGGTTGTACTACTGATGGCCATGACAAGCTTTGGTGTTCAACAACGGGCAATTATGATAAGCATGGCCTTTGGGGAGACTGCTCAGCCAGTAAGTTGAGACTTATGCCTGACTAATATCACTTAATCAGCTTGCTTCATATCTTGTCCAGCAACGGCAAATATTGTAACAACATTGAACCAGGTATTGCAGACAGCATACTTTTATCGAAAAAAATCAGTGCAAAACTCCTAAATGGAAAGCTGACACAGAAATACATGCGTTTTGTTGAAATTCACGTGCGTAACCTGAATGACATTAACGCGACAGTGGAAATCCAAAAAGTTGAACCGCTCTCAGCTATTACGTTAAACGCAAGCAGTTCATGCAATACCTTGTATTTTATTTACGCACGTAAAGCCATGCAAATTCAGATGCCATACCATCGTAAAATTTACTTGACAGTGGAATCCACCTTAAGGTAATTCTTTTGAAAATGACTTACTATCTAGATTTCTGTTAAACTTGGCACAATTGATATTCGTACATAGGACATTAAAACAATGTAGTAAAAAGATAGGGTTACCGTGCTTGTTTTCGCGCTGCATGCCAATTATTCTAAGTGTTTTATACCAAGTTATTTGATCAACCAGAAAATTGTAGTTATATAGCAAAAGCTACTGCATATTACTGAAAACTTGAGACTACATGTTTTTCTTGGCCTAAACCTTTCAGTAAAGTAATTTCAAAATACTCGATCTTGCAAGAAAAAGTAAGCAAATTGGACCGCTACATCATCACCTCACACTTAGTGTCTGGCTCTTTAATGCAGTTTTCACGTCATTTATATATATATTAAATACAACAACTTCTATACTCCAACTTTTTTCTCCATAAAGTATGTTTTCCGTGTATCTATTACAAGTACATAACACTATTAAAAAGAGGGGGTCACCAAGCGAGTTCAGGAGAAAATAGCCATTCGTTGACAGATTACGCTTGGCGTCAGTGAAAATCTGCCATTTTATCAATGTGCCCGAGCCTATGCGCGCGCCAATTACAGGGGCCGCAATGTAAAGCCAGGGAATCACCTTAAGTACGGCTCTCGTGCTCGGACAACGAGACATATACATATATATATATATATATATAGATAAATACTGAGAGAAAACAGTGGGGTGAACTTCTTACTGGTCCAACTTGATTTAATGACGTTTCGGCTGTCCAGCCTTCCTCAGACGAACGAAACGTCATTAAATCAAGTTGGACCAGTAAGAAGTTCACCCCACTGTTTTCTCTCAGTATTTGTCTATAAATTTACGTGGTGGTACTGCATCCTTTGGATCCTTCTGCTGTGAGTACATTGTTTGCGTAGACCTACTCATTCTGCCTATATATATTTGAGGTATATATATAAATATCTGAGGTAAACTGAACAGATCCGTGCGGTCATTTACAAAAAAAAAAAGAAAAAAAAATATATATATATGTAAATGACCGCATGGATCTGTTCAGTTTACCTCAACTATTTGTACGTATATAAGAAGTTTTAAGTCGTTTCTGGCCTGTCGGCCATACAACTTCCACCCTATATATTAAATAAAAGGCGACATTACACGAGACAATTCCATCCTAAGAAACTCGTTCAAGTTAGTATCAAAGCAAACAAATACCAACACAGTTTTATTTCACTTACAATAAAAAAAATCAATGCAACTCTTTACCAAACAGAGTCATTGAATAGCAGTCAGTGGAAGTCTTCAAAACGGCTGTCAGGTGCCATGTTTTAAAAAAACTTGAAAACGCTGACCCCGGAACTTTTTATCGTTTTATTTAGCACTTGCACTGTGTGACCTGTCTCATGATCATATTTTAACAGTAGCACATGCGCATTTGCACATCTGCGGTGATGGGTTATGCCTTTTGCAGGTCACACAATTAGAATTAAAATTAGAATTACGTTTTTGTTGCAGAACCTGAAGATTGCAGTGTTACGACAACAGATGGTAAATGCTGCCGTTTTCCATTCAACGCCTATGGAAAGGTTTACAAGAGTTGCACTATTGATCGTTATCACAGGCCTTGGTGTACAACGGTGGATGGCCGATGGGGAAACTGCTTAACCAGTGAGTTGAGATAAATACATATATTTTGAATTTAGGTAAGTTGATTTTAAGCTTTGAAGACGATGAAGAAAACTTTGAAGCTTTGAAAACGAGATTCCTAGTAGTCCATATTAAATCCCTTCGCAAGTCAAACTTCGCGGCTTAAGATTGGTCTTGCAAGAGTGCCTTTCGCCGGCGTAAAAGTAGGAAAGCGCTGACAATAATATGAACGCCAACCCCGAACTAGGTCCTTACCCATGCAAACAACCATACACTGAACCCGACAACAGTGGTAGCCATTTTGTAAATAAACACCTTAACCTTTAGGCGGCTGGTATGTTGTCTGTTAATGTTCGCAAACATGAAGCGAAAAATTGTGCCGGTCAGCAATTATATCTGAAGATTTTCCTCAGTTTAGTGTAACTTCAAGTCAACTTTCTGAATTCTCATGAAAATGAAAACAGAGATGTAAGTTATGAGAATTCTCAAAGGTTAGAACAGAGTTTAAAGGTCACCTGACCTCAGCGACCAACACATGTGTTGCAGGGGGAGCGAGAGCGACGAAAAGTTCAACTAACTCAGTTGAGAAAGGTTTTAAAAGTACAAAGGTATACAGATAGACATATCATAGACCATCCAGCCACCGAAAATAAAAACAAACGCTTGAAATAAAAAAAAATGCTTTTATATCATTAGAAGATCATCAATCCTTACTACAAACCAAATCTACAGCTTGGTACGAGCTATTACAAGATGTGAATTTTCCATGTCAACAATAATATTTAAATTTAACATAAAATATTTGTTGAACATAAAAACTCGGGGATTGGAAAACATTTCTTGGAAGCCCATGTGGACACAAGCCTCCCCAAAGAAAGCCAGTTTCGCACAACCTCGTCCCCTGGAGGGGAAGGGGGTGAATGGGGGTTAATGGGGGAGAGGGGGGTGAATGGGGGGGGGGGGGGGGGCGTCGGCGGAGAAAAACCCTGGGAACGAGGTTAAGTTCGCATACTTCGAAAGCGTCAAATATTTTCCCGTCCGGCCCTCCCACTCAGTCAATAAGTACATAATATTCCATTCGCGTATGTTGGATATCAGACTGGTTAATTGATGGTTTGCATCTGACGTCACGGCGGCCATGTTAGTGTACAGAACAATTCAGTAAAATGCCTTTTGGGAATTTGACTCTACTTTTATGCAAAACCTGTGGGGCCATTTTCTATTGTTTTGCAAGCATTTAACACTGAAGACTGCAATGCCGTGTAACGATCTATGCATTGCGTTGAATCAACACAAACAGAGATGATCATAAACACGTCGCTGTTCGGACACAAACAACGTTCACGAAGAGGGTGGCCGCTGAATTAACAGTCAAACAGTAACAAACATTAACAGTAACAGTCTATAAGATTTGTAAGGAGCATAGCATGACGTTACGAGTATTTTTTGGTGTTAATTTACAAATTTTCAACTTTGTATTTATAATTGATTCTAGTAATAAATTCGGTTAGTGCAAGTGAACTGTTGTTTAGTTTACTTACATACACATAGAATGTCATGAAAAGGAGGGTGTAATTGAATTTTCTCACTGGCTTCATGTATGTTGGGTGCTTAAAGGTGGCGAAAAGCATTTCTTTTGTATCTGGTTGAAAGTTGGAACCGTGCTGAGTGTTAAACCAATTAATGACTTTGTATGCGAAGGTTTTGGTAAATTCGCAGTCGATAAAGGTGTGATTTATGGAGTCTGGCTCACCACAGTAAATGCAGTCACTGTCTGTACTTATCCCATACCTGCAGAGTTCTTTCTTTGTAGTAACAATCCTATGGATAAATTTGAATTGAAATTCTTTCAACTTATTTTCTTTGCATGACAAACAGACCAAGAAAATCATCTTGGCACAAACAGTCCAAGATGATTTTCGCTATATCCTTGCGGTCGACGCGACTCCTACGCATACTGGATGTAACGTAGCTCATGCATTTTCCCGCTCGTGCAGCTTCGATCTTATTTTTGTCCAATTTGGGTATAAAATTGGTGTCCTAAAATCCCCAGCTTTGTTCCAAGGAAAAGAGTTTCTAGTTACGTGCTTCAAGGTCATGTGGTTCTGTCCATGATTACTGTTAGTTTATTAAAGCAAACTGAATTTAATGGCTTTATCGCGCTTTAGTTGCTGATGTAAAAAGAAAATAGGTTTGACTAGTTGAGGTCGCGCTTGTCACGTACAAATCTGTCACGTGGTCGTTTATCATTCACTTTAAAGACGCACCCGTAAAAATAACAAACGGTTTAGTGCCCAAGGAAAGAATTTGTGGAGTACCTTCTTCCACTAAGTATGAACTATTACTGGAATTCTGTTTTGTCGTTGTCGTTCTCTTTCGCTCTCCTTTCGTTTCTGTTCTAGACATAGGTCCGCCAGGCATCATGTAACCTCATTAGAGCTTCTACAGATATGCCCAAAATTGCAATACAGAGAAGAAAGCAGCTGTAGGCAAATTAAATATTAACACTTAGCTTTAAGTTTATATCCATCGGATGCTTGACGTGAATAACTGCGTAGCCACCAGTGTGGACCACAGATATCATGATATGTCAAACTTTATTGAAACCAGCAAAAAATGCAGAATGAAAACATCTTCTAAACCGTTTTCCACCGTAACACGAAAAGCGTTGACTGTGTAACAACTATAGTTGATGTAGTATGGCCGTGTAGCCGCGTCGAGCCACAGAAAGCGCGCGAAAAATGAAGCCTCGTTTATGTTTACGTGAGTTAACCTGGGTTGAGCCTGCAATCCAATCGAAAAACCAGTAACTAGTCAGCAGTCAACCTAAAAAAACCAGCTGACCTCGATGAGCTCTAAGCTTGAACCCGCCATATGCTCACGTGATATTGGTCAGCGGATACCTTGTTTTGACAGGTGTTAATTGATCAAAACATGGATGTCATGGATGTCCAATATCAAAGATGTATGCTGTAAACTGGCATGATACTGGTCACATTGGCATACATGGAGGGTTGGACGGACGTACGTACGTACGGACGCTCGATGACGTCATGGCTATAAAACCAAGATTTCTCGCATCGATGGGTTACCATATTTTCTTAACAGTGGTGCTCGGCAACTTGTTAAATAACGGACAGGTATAAAACACAGGTCCCAGGTCATTGTTTTACCAATACAGAAACAATCCTAACCGTATACCAATGCTAACATTATGCCTAGAAACTCTTGTATAGGTCTAATTAGGCCTAGGGTTAGCTATAATAAATGTTTAGGATATTTTATGTATAGGTAAAACAGTGACCTCTGACCTGTGTTTTGTACCTGCGGTTAAATAATCAAGAAGCTGAGTCTTGAAATGTCCCGCACTTGAACTCTTTCAAGAACACTCGAGAAGTGCCCACGGCTCGCTCCTCTCTAAGCACTTCTTCCTTTTTATTCTTTACTATAAGCTTTGTTTTTTTCATTTTTCCCTACAAATTACTCTTCCTATCACAGAAGTTGCAGATTGCAGTGTTAAGACAACAGTAGGTAAATGCTGCCATTTTCCATTCACGTACCGAGGAAGGGTTTACCATACCTGCATTTCTAATGACCATCCCAGGCCTTGGTGTTCCACAACGAGCAATTATGATAGGCATCAGCAATGGGGAACCTGCATACTCAGTACGTTGAGATCAATCATGATATATTTTGAATTAAGTAAGTTGATTTTTGAGGTTGAAGGTGAGGAAGCAAATACCAAAGGGAAATTGTAAGCCATATTAATTCACTCTGTGAGTCAAACTTCGCTTTCTGCCAAGGCGGAAAACTTGAACGCGGCTTTCTCGCAAATGTAGGAAGACGCTGACAATAAAATGAACCAATCACACACAAACACCAACCCTGCGCCAGGTCCTTACCATGAAAACAGCCACAGGACCAGGCAGCATGCAGTGGAAGCCATATACACATATTTCCGTATTAACCTCATCAGCACGGACGGCACAGCTTTTGTTCTTAGCGCGCCCCTATGAGCTTGCAGGAATTTTCTTTTCAATCATGAAAAGACCTGTCTGTTTTTTCAGGAACACTTTCATGGAATCGAATGAAAAGGGAACTAAAAAAAAGACTAACGAGAAAGTAAATCCATGTTTGTGATTGACTGCGCATATTTGTGCAGTTGATCTGAGGTATTTGCATAGAGGCTTTCTCATATTTTGCACTAACAAATTACTGTTCCGCCGCCACAGAACCTGAAGATTGCAAAGTTAAGACAACAGAAGATAAATGTTGCCGTTTTCCATTCAACTACAATGGAAAGGTCTACGCGAGTTGCACTAGTGCTGGCCATCACAGTCCCTGGTGTACAACAGAGGATGGCCAATGGGGAATTTGCTTTCTCAGTAAGTTGAGATTAATACTGTAAAAGGGCATTTCGTGAAATACATATGGTGTAAGATCTTTTGCATAGAAGACACGTGTTCTTTTAAATTTATCAACTTCAATATTCTGTATTATGGTTTGTATGTTCTCCAAAACATAAAACGGTGTAACCTATTTCTGTGTGACGTTGATTACACTGGCGGCAGCGGTGGGATTTAAAGTCCGAAGGCGGTCTAACAGCAGGAACCGCGTCAAAATGAGAACAAGTAGACACTACCGAAAAGTGCATCACAGGTGAAGAGCTCTTGAATTCAGCAGCTCGTGAATACAGGAGCTCATTAAGAGGAGACTCTATCTCCCATACTTGGCCTCGGAGTCAACCCTTTCCCGAGTAGACTTATTTATAGAACACCTCCCTTGGGAGATTCAGCACCCTCACTGTTGTAAAAGCCAATCAAAACAGAGCTATCTCAGCATCAAGGGAATTATGATGCTCTTCGCGGGCGGGAAAACCTGTTCCTAAAAATAAATTTACTTGGGAAAGGGTTGACTCAAGGAATTAGTGGAGATGGAGGCTCCACTTGATGAGCTCCTGGTGAATACTGATACGGAATTCAGGAGGACTGTAAGAGCCCTTCGTGTTTATTCACAGGGTCAAAATTTCAAAACATTGATTTCTCAGTTCCTTCAGTTTGCAGATCTTGCACATATCAAGCTTTCAGATAGTCGTGCTTAGTTGCTCATACGGAAATTTCAATCAGGTACTGCAAGCCGTTGCACCTCGTGTTTGTCAAATTTTTCCGCATGATGACATACAATTGAAACCTGGAACTCAATAAGTGATAGAAGCCAAACTGGAGATTGGATATGATCATGCTACGGGTAGTCCTGTAATTTTAGAGGAGTCAAAGGAACTATAAGGCAAATCGGAAATCAGCATAGCTCATTCCTTAGTAAACCCGAGGGAAAGACCGACCCTAGCTCGAGTTGCTAAATCCTCAGACAGGCCAGTGACAACTGGCAAATCTTGCTGGAGCTGAGTATTATCTTGTTAGTAGAGTAGATGGCCATGTTGTTTCAATGGAACCAGATCCAGACTTCACAAGTGCATCTCGTCCATCTTGCTCATTTATTAGACTTCGGCCAGAAAGGAGCAGCCAAAGAAGAATGAAGGATAGAGATCCGGCTTGCAAAGTAACCTATGAGGGCTTTCACAAGACCAAAGGGGGCACTTTTGGTCGCAGTGATAACGTTAATTTAAACAGAAAAGGAGGACATCTTTGCAAAGGACATTACTTATTAAGGAAAGTAGGGCTTCTGAGAACATGCAATTGACGAAGGTGCAATGAAACAGCTGCCTCGTCGGGTACCGCAGCATTAGCGAGAACTTATTGAACTTATTGAACCGTCGCAAAGTTTTGGAGCAGTCCAGTGGTGCATGCAAGGAAACAGGATAGGACATATCGTATGTACCTTTCAGCTACCGTAAGCTGAACCAGTTCACAATGAAGGATGCCATACCACTGCCTCGGACAGAAGATGTGTTAGAGGCTTTAGGTGGGGCTCAGTGGTTTCTAGCCTACTATAGACTTCGCTTTAACTTGTGAAAGGGTTCTGGTGGGGAACTGTGTTAGTGTGTCGGTCTTGTGTGCCAGACAGCTTACACCAGGGAAGAAACTTTAAGTCCCTGGTGTCTGAAGAGATGTGCCATTTGCTAGAAATCAACAAAAAGCGATTAACTTTATACCATCCAGAGTGCAATGGGCAGATTGAGAATCTGCAAAACACCCTAAAGAGTATTCTGAAGGCCAGAGTTGAGAATGATCCCCAGGGTTGAGATGAGCAGTTGCATTAATGTATGATGGCTTTTACAAGGAGTGTCTACTCGTCCACGGGACAAACACACCTGTTGAGTTCATGTTTGGAAGAGAGATGAAGATACCTCTGGATTTATGCATAGGGCCGAAGACAATGAAATGAATTACAAGGATTTTGTAGCTGATCCTCAGAATAGTGAATGCATAACATAATAAGGCAAAATCTGAAGGTAGCTCAACGTCGTATAGCCTCCCACGCAGACGTTCCTAGGGCTTCGTCACGCGTTCCTCCTCCACGAACGTCTGCTGAAACGAAAAACCACTTCCGTTCACCGGCCGTTTGTCCACTTTTTGTATCAACTAATCAGCATTACCTAACTGTGTTGTAGGCAGCCAATCACATGCTGCGAAAGAATTCCACACAAAACACGAGTTTATCCAAGACTACTAGAAAACGGCCTCTGATTGTTCAATTATCCAATGGCCATCGGACGAAAACGTTGATGCGTGCGCCGGGAAAACTTGCTTTTTCCTCAAACTGCAATAATGACGGACCAGTGTACCACCGAAAATGCTGAAGTTTCTTCGTAGCTTCATGGAAAAGGACTTAGAAATGTCATGTTTTAACCCTTTAGCGGGTATTTTGCTCGAGCCACTTGCAAAGCAATTTGAAAGCTTAAGTGAAAGCCAGCTTGACGAGTTAGCGAGCGAGAGCCATTCAAAGAAGACAAAGGATGTCACAAACTGTCACAAGCTGTTTTGGTTATGTTATAAAACAAGTAGTAAACGATTCAGCGTGTACTATCTAGTTATAGTTGCAATTGGGACGTTTGTACTCAAGGAGCTAAAGTCCACTCGGCTCTCGCCTCATGCGACTCACGAATTTTGATTGGATATGTGTTGCCAGACGCGCGTTTTGATTGGCAGGTAGGAAATGTGAGCGTGTATCAA
>OX421452.1:8971916-8986916 GCA_949126865.1 Montipora capitata | reverse complement strand
CTGACGGGAACATTAGAACCCACAAATGACCAGCTCCCAACGTCAGTGGCTTCATAGCTCAGTTGGTTAGAGCGTTGCACCGGTATCGCAAGGTCATGGGTTCAAACCCCATTGAAGTACTGAAATTTTCAGGCTTCTTTACGCAATTGCAAAAATTGCGTTCATAACTGCGAGGATCATAGCTTTACTTAATTTCATATCCGCAGTTCATATATGGTCCATTTCATATATCATTTCATCATGAAAGTCCATTGCGTAATGAGGTATCTCTGAAACAATTTACCAGGTAATTTCGGTTGGTCTATCAGATACCAGATCCGAAATAATTAATGTCCATAAGACAAGAGAACAAAGTGAACATAACAAAACCTAATTAGCAAGGCCTAATCGGAATAACAATGCCTCAGTCTTTTGACCTCCGCCATTTTAGCCCGGTATAATGAAAGTCCGGCCCGTAACCTCTGAGTAATGACGCTTGAAATATTATATCTCGCTAAGTGTTGCATCTTTTTGTCGAAAGGACCCGTCAAAAATAGAGATTTTAACGAGCTTTCAGTGGAATATGCTTTTGTAATTTAATATTCTCTGTCAAAAATTTGCATAAGAAGCCACAGGTAACCCAGGCTCACTATGTGTGCCACATAGGAAAATATAGAGAACATATGAGGCGAAGTTTAGGTCTGGAAATTTGCAAGAAAATGGAAATAAAAATCGACTAAACTTACCATGTGGTGAGCTGTTGTTGTCTTTAATACGTACACGAAGTTTCGGGAAAAATGGTCCCCGTTCACTATCCTTCATAGTATAGTGACAAGGTAGGAGACGGAAGCCAGCGTAGGGACTCGGATCGACCCAAAACAAGTACGATTTTTTTCGTGAAAATCGAATCCAGTCCCTAAATGAACACGCCAGGCTCATGGAACATGAATTTCTCTAAACCATGAATCCACTGAAGCATCTTCAGGTAGCAACGCGAAGCCACCAGGCTCCGTAAAACTTGTAAGTTAACCTGCTAAAATGGCGGCCAGAAAGCGTTGTCCAATTCAAAATGGCACTGAACTCGGGACGCCTGGTGACGAGGGAAATATATGTCCCCCTGGAGGGAGGGGAGTCCCAGATTGCTCAGTGAGTTTTGTTTTTAACAATTTGGGACTCCCCTCCTTCCAGAACTTATTATACTCGTCACTAGGCGTCCAGAGTTCAGTGCCATTTTGAATTGGACACTTAGCGAGGACAACGCTTTCTGGCCGCCATTTTAGCAGGTTAACTTACAAGTTTTACGGAGTCTGGTGGCTTCGCGTTGCTACCTGGAGAAGCTTCAGTGGATTCATGGTTTAGAGAAATTCATGTTCCACGAGCCTGGCGTGTTCATTTAGCGACTGGATTCGATTTTCACGAAAAAGATCGTGCTTATTTTGGGTCGATCGGAGTCCCTTCGCTGGCTTCCGTCTCCTACCTTGTCACTATACTATGAAGGAAGGTGAACGGGGACCATTTTTCCCGAAACTTCGTGTACGTATTAAAGACAACAACAGCTCACCACATGGTAAGTTTCATCGATTTTTATTTCCATTTTCTTGCAAATTTCCAGACCTAAACTTCGCCTCATATGTTCTCTATATTTACCTATTTGGCACACACAGTGAGCCTGGGTTACCTGTGAAGAAGCTTGAATAAACATCGCAACGCACACAAGAAATTTAGCCGTATTTTGCTTTTCGTCGAATTCTCGTTAAAGTACCCATAACGTGAAAATTTTTTTTTTCCTATTTGAAAGTCCATATTGAAAAATTAACTGTTGCGAAAGAATTTTTTAATTCAAACGAGAAGCAAATTTTCTACAAATTTCTAATAGCGTTCAAATTTCTAGCCATCTTGGCAAACCACTCGCTCAAGTTTCTTCTCGACTTATGAAGATTGTTTACATTACTCATTAACACGAAGATTTTTCACCAATATATCGCTTAAATCTAACCCAAAATCATTCAGATAGTTAGAAGCTTCATATTTATTAACTATTTCCTTCGCTTTTGCGTTTGTCAGCATTAGGATTTGCGATTATTCAGGTTTACGTGTTCGAAAGTTTGTTTTTGCATCTTATAGATGTTTAGATTTTCAATTGCAAACTCTGTTTTGATTGGCCACTCAACCTCATTATATAAATAGTTCACCCTGAGGTCAAAATAGAATGATACGTTTCGTTTCTGAGGAAACAAAAAAATAAGTAGTGTTTCGTTTCCGGACTGAGCAGCTCTGGGGATGATGAGGAATATGCTGCATTCGAGCTCGATCCCCTGGCCAGCTTCTTCCATTGTAGGAGTTACCAGGAGTACCTATTGGATTCCTAGGCCTTTTCCTTCTTATCAATTTTTCAATTTTCGGCATTTCTCCTACGAAATCCAGTTTCAGCGGCTTCAATACCACCCACCTCAGTGCCCTCTGTTTTTGTGTAACATGTACCACAGGCAACCCAGGTTACGCTCACGGAACTTCTAGTTCTCACTAGAATGGAGTGTAGAATATCTTCGGAAGTGAAACTTTGTACAGGAAATGACCGTTTATTTTTGGAGACTACCCAAGGCACAAGAAAAAGTTCAAGTAATGCTTAAAGCTGAATTCATGAAATGGCTTTTTCGCTTCAGGATCATTACGCTTAGGTTTCAACTGAGGTATTACCGTATGAGCAATGCGAGTTTCCACAATTTTGACTCTAGATCGAATGGACTTTGATGCGATTTTTCAACAAGTAAACTTAAATTTATCTAGAAAGCTATACGCACTTACCCTTGGACGCGTGTTTACTCGACCCCCAGCGAACTTTCAGCAATCCTTTGCGAGCCGTGTTCTCAAAAACGTATTAACCGAGATTTTTACTGCTACGGCGAAATTTTTCTCCCTATATAAGCGGAGACTTCTAGGGTGCCTCCTCGGGTTTTGGCTCTCTGGGCCAAAATCCTGCGTGGGCAATTATTATTATTATGATTATTATTATTATTATTATTATTATTATTATTAATATTATTATTATATTTTATTTTATTTTATTTTATTTTATTTTATTATTATTATTTTTGTTTCCCTACTTTACACTTTGAAGCCCCGAGATCCGGGATTTCTGACAACCAAAACTAAACTCAACTTTTGCCCTCGGGAACGACCGGAAATTTAAGTGTACGGGAGTGACAGGCCTACACGACTCCCTAGCGCGTGTTTTAGCCTTTCAGTTTTGTAATTTCGCTTTTACGTGTATATCTTTGATTGACCGCCCTCTTTTGTTACACGACGGGCTTGTTTTTTGTAGATTTCTTTGAGCAATGGTTGTCGCTCTATTAAATGCCGGTTTCTCATGAGGATTTGTTTTAAGCTCGTCACTGCTGGGTGGTATTGTGTAACGAAAGGCAAGATTCGGTTGCTCTCTTGTGGTTTTTGAAGGAGTGCCAGGTTCCTGTTTTTAAGTTGTATTTCTGACAGTGTCCTTTGAACAAGATTCTCGGGATCACTTCTTTGACGTTGGCGTGATTTAACATTTTGGATGAGCTCTTCAAATTTTTTTTTAGAAGAGTTTGTTCTGAGAAGTCTGTGAGCCTCGCCTTTGATGAAATCTTTTTGGACTCCTGGTGGGTGGCAAGAGGAGAAGTGCGTGTTTTGAAGTGTTTCAGTAGGTTTGAAGTGCGTGAGCACATCAATGACTGGGTTGCTCTTGAACCCTTGTAACTGTTTGTATCCAGAAATGTCGTTTCTGTATCTAAAATTTCAGCCGTGAAATAATTGTGGGGTGGTGTTTGTTTGCTTGTTAAATGAACCGCTTCATTTTGGTTTCAAAGCTGTGATTGCGAATGCTACAATTAAGGTCAAGTTGGTGGAAAAGACTAACAATGTGTATTCTAAATCAACTCCAGCTGTAATTGACGACGAGGTTTGGACATCATGCTGTGACGTCATGACCAGTATCGGGATTGGCCAATAAAAACGTTCGGGATTTCGGGATGAAGGGAAAATCATCGAGAGAAATGGTGCGACATTTACGCATATCAATGAGCCATTGCAGCGGACTATTCAAGCGTGAATGCGCGATAAAAGCGTCAAAATAGTAAAGAAAATGGATGTTTAGGGGGCGATAGACTGACTAAAATCGTCTTTTCTGGACGTAAAAATGCAATTTCTTTAACATGATAGAGCGGATTCTTATACTTAAAGGGTTAATATATCATGGTGGCCTATTTTTAAGTGAACTAAACGAGATTTTAAACATAAGCTTAAGTCTAAGCCTACATGAGTGAACATGAAGGTAATTTAAGATTACAAGACCGTTCCTCTTACCTTCCCCAGCATTCCTCGGTTAACACTTGTTGTGCATCTAGGATTTTCATCACCTTTTATTTTCGTCCGCCTTCAACGCGTTCTGGTCGCCATTTTGCCTTTCTCCTCGTAAAAACTTGCGCATGATTCTGTTATAGTGGTAACGCTGGCCCAAAATTACGGCATACAGGGCGGGAAAGTTTGATTTTTGCTTAATGTTTTGTTTTGGAATATTAAATAGACATCGGTGAAATAAACAAGGGGGAGGAAAATAAGTGTTCATGGATTGAAAAGAAATTCGAAAATTAATGGACTAGTTACTACTTATTATTAATTTTTAGTTGGTTATGAAATCTCTTTTTATTTGGTGGCTTCTAATTATATATATAAAGAAGCCGTTTACGTTCTTATTCTGTCTGAGAAGTCTTACTCAGACTCTCAGAGGGCTCCTGGAAGATATTTTTTCCTGAAGACCAAGCGCAGTTGTTCGACTGGACGGGATACTTTTTTGCCATCTTGATAAAACGACGGGGACTTGGACAGCAACAGGCGTAGGGTTAACTGCACTATTCGGCATCGGTTCCCATTCGCGTTGACTGCTCGTTCTAGGTAAGGCGCGAGGCCGGCGTCTTCGAGATCTTGGTCGCAGATGTCGGTTGGTGTTCGCTGGATCTCTGCTGGCAGGTTTGGAAACAAGAACCGGATCACGTCGTGGCGAATTTCTATTGATTCTTCGTATTGAAGAGGGATTTTCATTCCCCTCTCAAAGACGAGACCGATTCTTTCTCGGGCGTCCTCTATGCTTGTTTTTAAGCTCTGAAAAAGTACCTGCTGCTAAGATTCGCATGAAAGCAAACTGAAAAGCCCAAAGTGTCCCAAAGCGTAATCAAAATGAGAAAATAGTTGCCATTCTTTCTCACTTGTCGATCGCTTCCTTGGGCTTTTTACGCTCGCGCGAATGCATTATCCCACTGCATTATCCCACAATCGTTACAAACCCTCGCTCGCGCAACGTTAGTTCGAGACGTTGGCATTTTTGCGGTACACAGGACGCGCATTTACTCTTTGATTTCACAATCGCTACAATTCCTAGCTCGTATAAAGGTGGTTGATAAGTTAACGGTGATTGGTACGTTTAAAGCACAAGCATTTTTTCTTTGTTTCGCGATCGCAACATGCTAATATACCCTGTCCCTCTAAT
Source organism: Montipora capitata (assembly GCA_949126865.1). NCBI lineage: Eukaryota > Metazoa > Cnidaria > Anthozoa > Scleractinia > Acroporidae > Montipora > Montipora capitata. The sequence goes on along the minus strand of OX421452.1, from coordinate 8,981,416 downwards.
TGCAAATAACCAAACAAGGATATTTTATATTCCTTTACTGAACGAAATCAATCCAAACGTATGCATAAAATAATTGCACTGGCAAACTTTACATCTTTTTGTTTCGTTTACAGGTATTGCGCGCAAATGTGTGATTTTAGTAAAGAAAAGAGAAAACAATAGCAGGCAGTATCTATTGTTTGTATTGACCGCCTACTACATACTAATGAGCATTGCCGTGCGTACATAGCAACCAATGAAATGCGTGCTTCTTGCGCGTCTATGAATAATAACGAGCAATATGCATATGACAGTCCTAAGAAGTTTCTTGAACTGTAAGTAAATGTCCTGAGAACAATAGGCATTTCTCCCGATGTTTGGTCTGGATGGAGGGAATGAAGAGCCCTATTGGGGACCCTCATCAAACATTCGATCAAACAACTTAAAACATTTCTTTTGTTCTCGTGTTTGATGCGCGAAGTTTTGTTCCTTTGGACATCCGTATCAAACATGGCGCGCACATGCGTACCACGCTTGTTCAGCCTCTTGTATTCACGTGTTGTTGACGTATTTGTGACCCATAGTTCTTTGCTTGTGGAGTTTGATCTAGAACAAATATGTTTTAACCGTTTGGGCACTCACTTCATCATCAGCTTATTTGGTCACCAAACATTGTTTGATGTCGTTTGGTCGCCAAACATTTCCCGTTTGGAAAGGCCTTTCATAAGGTTTATTTTTTCTCCTTCGTTATATGACACTTGGCTCGGTTTCCTTTGTTCTTTTCGGAGGAATATATTACAAAGCCCCTGATCATTATTCATTTTTTGAAAAGCTGGTGGCGGCTTTGATTGTAACGGAGGGAAGTACTAGGCTGAAACAATAGCTGATAACAATTAGCAAAATAATGCCATATATATTTCCCCCGCTCGTATCGATTTCTCATATCGAGATGACCTGCGACTTTCTAATACATAGAGGATATTACACGGTGGCGAGAAGATATGAATTTATGTTCGAGTGGCAAGAACAATATCTCACGAGTGAGGGAAGCGAACGAGTGAGATATTGTTCTTGCCACGAGAACATAAAATTCATATCTTCGAGCCAACGTGTAATGTTCTTTTTATTATATGGAGAATAGAAAAAGTAGCAAAAACCAATTCAACAAAAGCAAAAGGCGGGAATCGTGACGTCATTGAACGATACGACACTCACAAAGGTGACATACGGGAAATACGCCACTCGGGTCCCGGATGAAGTGGCGTATGGAATCTACGAGTGGTTTAGTTCCCAGTAAAACATTCTCCTCCATATAATAAAACTTGTTACGGCACCCGTGTGCCTTAGTTTTATTTCGTAATATTTTAGTTATTTTCCTTTTTTACCGCATTTATGTCACATGGCTTTTCCGCTAGCTATCACGTTACTCTAGCTTAAATATCGCACGCGCTTGTAAAATTTCATAAGGCTCACAGAAATTCGACGGGAACCACCAGTTATTGCTGTACTACTCAGAACCTTTCAGAGCGTTTGCCTACACGTCCTACTTGACAGGATCGCTGTAAGAGTTTACTCAATAAACCTGAGCCTTGTGGAACCTGTGAGTCATTAGTCGTTTTAGTTTCACGGATCTCTCCGCCACCGGAGCTGACGCCGCTATACAACTGGTATTCTGCGAAAAAAAAAACCTCGTCACCAGTCACCTACGCTATACCATAGGGGTGCAACCCCTCCTAAAAAAAATCCTGGAACCCCCCCCTGTTCTTGGACCTCATTTGCGTCGTGACATTTGTCAGAGCGCAATGTCCTTCAAACGAGAAATTCGTTCCAGCGGCCGGGTTACTTTCAAGCAAATTTGTCACAACATCTTCAACTTCCAACTACGGACATTCCGGTTTGTAATGTGAGTCACTCGTTAGATGACTGACACGACTATCGGGGTGGATGGTTCAAGACAGCCGCCAAAACTGCTCTGGGTTAAGAATATTTCTTCCGACTATGAGTCACTCATCTCTTTCTGACAAACCTACAGTAACTATCTGACCACTCCACATGGATTGACATCGAAATTGGTCTACTAGTACTTATTTGACAATTCTTTGATTGCACTCACGTGATAAGACGGCTATGCTGGTGCCAAAACAATACAAAAATGTATCTTAAGTTTTGCATAAGAGAGTCAAATTCCCAAATTACTTTTTCGCTTAGTTGTTCTTTCCACCAACACAGCCGTGACGTCAGATGCAATCAAAGAATAGTATCACAAGAGAATTTAATTGAATCTTTTTGCATTAGGAAATCTCACCAAGTGACAAATAAGCATATTACTGACCTGCCCCTCGGGGGTATGTGATAATAGCGATACTCACTGTTACGTCACCTATCGACATTAATGTGCCAACCAGAGATCTATTGGCTATCGAAGCAAAGGATCATTTTGTTCTATCAAAAGAATTGATAAACATTGAATATCGCTTTATTCACCTGGTACCGCCCCGAGGGCGTAGCCTTCGTTCCAGGTAAATGACCCTCACTTATTTCAATAGACATTAAAGTGGTACTATGATCAAAAAATCAAATCTTATTTTCTTTTGGATTTCAAATCTATGTTCACTAAACACGAAGTGACCCAAGTCTTAAGCCTTAATTTCAAAAAGACACTTGTTTATTTTCACTGGAATTTTTATATTTAATGGTCCGCCATTACTATTTTTAAAATCTTGAGAGAGCTGGATCGAGGAGAAAATTACGTCAAAGACTCACTAGTTTAAGAATGTCATGCGTTTGTACGCGACTGAATCAATATGCAGCACGGAAGTTTCAGGCTTTCAGATTTTAAACTCGTGTTTTGCATACATAATAAAATGCGTTTACGCGCTGAAATACTAAGCTGTTGAGTGAATGACGTCACGTTTCCCTAGATCCAACCCTCTGAGGTCCGGTCGGTCAGTTTTGAACGTGAGTAATGGCGGACCGTGAAGTCCAAAACATACACTCAAAGTAAACAGCCTTTGGATAAAACCCAAAGCTCAACATTTTGCCAGTCAGGTGTTAAGCAAACACTTTCAAAATCTGAAGAAAAAAGGAAATGATTTTTTGAAATAAATGAACGCGAATCCTTTTTCAACTATGTTATCGCTGCTTCACACATAAACATTGCTTCAAAATGTTTTCTCTTTAGATGCAGCAGTGTACACTCCAAGCGATGGGGGCAACTGGATGCTCGCAAAGCTGAACTTGCAGATCACTGATCTCGGGTATTCTCAAATCGTGGAACATCTCGCAAAGGTATGAACTCGCTAAACAATTGTCATTCGCGGTGAGAGGTGAATATCAATCCTTTTTACCCAAACTAAGGTAAAATCATTGTTTGATTTCACAAACACAAAAAAAGGTTTTTTTTTAATACCGAAACGATATCGGAGCTATTCCAGTTCATCTCTCTTCCGCTGCTAGACAGTATGTGAAAAGCTGTTTGCAAACAACCTTCGATTTAACCAACCGGAACACGTGAAAAGCATTTTTCCTGATCACGTTGGTAAGTACTACCATTTCTTATCCACCTCTTTAAGTTAATGAACAGAAAACGCACGAAACGAGAACAATTTAATTGCAAAACCAATCACATTTAAAGTGGCCGATTACACGGCGAATTTCAGACCGGCTACACCGGGTTGAGACTCCAGCCCAGCTGGACTTTAGCTTAATATCTATAATAAGCTGTATGTACAGCTTGTGAGTAAACGACGTCACTTTTCCCTAAATCAAACCATCTGATGTCCAATCGCTTAGTTTTGAACGGGACTATGGCGAACCGTTGCACTCAAATTAATTAAACAACCTTTGGTTAAAAATCAAAGCTCAACATTTTGCCAGTCAGGTGTTAAGAAAACACACTTTCAATTTCTGAAGGAAAAAAAGTGATTTTTTTAAATCATAGTAGCACTCTAATTCAAAAATAATCCGCGATGCCACACGCCAAAAATCCAATAAGATGTAGCTGGTCTAGGTATCATGAGTTTCAGCTTTATAAGGTTCTCCAGTGCAGTAGAGATCATCATAAAAGAAAAATCACTTCGTATCCACACTTTAGATATATCAGGCTTTCAAATACCTTCCGCCTTCATGAAGGTATAATGACATCAAATCTAGCGACGACAAGGAAAGGAACCTTCTACACGGATCTCCCCGATGTCGTCCAGAACTTTTGAAGAATAATTAAACTCTTAACCGGGTAAAAACCCAATACAACCAGTTTGAATTTCAATGCCTGCCCAATGTTAATGGCGGAAGAGTGGAATGAAGCTGCATTGACGTCACGTCGCGCATGCGTGACAGAACATCGATGAGTCCGCGGAGAGGATTACCTTCTTTCCCGCTAGATAGGGAAATCAAGGAAAACTCTGCCAAGCTGAATAAGCGGTCCGATACTCAAGAATCATAAATTGCTTTCTATCTAGCGTGAATTAGATAAGAGTGTTGATCTATCACTTTGCGGCCTTGCATCAGCACATTTAACAAATAGATTAATTTTAAGATACACTTTGCGTGCGAAAGAAACAAAGGGCCGCCAATTTTAACCAATCAGAAGATGCCATGTCACGAGTGACTGGTTCTACAATGTTTTTTTCGCGGAACGGGTATTATAAAAATAGACTCATTTGTGACTGTGCTGGGGAGCCTACCCATGCCATAACAACACTCTTATTTAGTTTACTCTTGTTTCTATGGATCAGTTTGAATGGTCGATCTCAATGAACTACTAGAACGCGATAAACCACAGGGTCTCGACGCCGCTCCTCTACGCCAGCCAAATCAAGAAACACTGTTTTGAAGTTTTAATTCGCGTTTTTCTTACCTTGAATGTCTCCCAAGGTACATTATCTCATGGAGCCCTTCTGCATCAGCTTAAAACGTACTCTGGCAACTTTGCATCCTTTGAATCAGATCCTTAAGTATCACTGCAGAGAGGTTGTCGTGCCGAACACCCTTGGCACCCCAAGACTGGTAGGTGACCAAGGGTTTATGGATTTGCTATTTGCAAGTGGAAAAGAAGGCTCTTTAAGGTTACTTCGGGATGGACACAAATTTGCTACATGGGAAGTCACAGACTTGAGAGCACAGATTAAGGTATGAAAGGTGGTTTCGCCTATAAAGTAAAATGTGACCATTGTTTATAAATTTATAAATACATTTGCCACGCGCCTCGTCGGTCATTGTCTATTTGAAACCCGGCCCGGTCAGCGTTCACTCTCATAAACTTAATAATAATAATAATAATAATAATAATAATAATAATAATAATAATAATAATAATAATAATAATAACAATACTACTACTACTACTACTACTACTACTACTACTACTACTACTACTACTAATAATAATAATAATAATAATAATAATAATAATAATTTATATAACCCCTTTATCCAAGGTCCAAATGTCCAAATAAAAGCTATAGGAAATGCTGATAAAAACTAGATCCAAGGATAAAAATTCCTTTCCCGGTAGGAAGGCCAGGTATCATGTCGACCGGTCAAACGAAGTCCCTATTAGATTGGCATGGCATAAACAATGCAAACAGCATCACATAAGCCTAAGAGACTCGTTTTGTCGACTGAATTTGCAATACTAGAACAAAATGAAACATCAAAATAAAATGTAAACGTGCTTTCTAAACAATCAAGGAAACTGTAGTACTTCTAAATGGAACCTTTGTCACAGCCCTGCTCCTAAATATGTTGTATCTAACTTGGCTCTCCTCCATGTTGTACAGAAACGTGGACTCGCTGATAAGAAACTCGTTCCGTACTTCCCATACCGTGACGACATTGAAGAAATCTTGCAAGTTATAGAGAGGATGGCCGAAGATTACGTTAACGCGTAAGTTTCAACACAGACTTGAAGTTAGTTTACAGAAATAACCCGGAACTCGAAATTTAAAATCATGGATACGACGCTGAAAGGTGTGGATCCGCCTTTTCAAAACACGATATATTTACGTTTAACCAAAAGTCAATGAAATGTCAGTTACAGTGCTTGAGCAAATTCAAAAGAGAGAAATAAGCTAGCTTGGGGATTTCATTTCCCGGCTCAGTGTTTTAACATCTGGCAGCCGAAAGGGTACATTTTGCATTTATGTTGTTTGGCCTGATTTCCACTGACCTTGATTGCCTGCTTGGGGATAAATGCTACTGTAATCAGTGGCATCAGTTTTAAATCAATGGACACAGTTTGAGCCAATCTCGACCCCAGAGCTCTTCTCTTGACTGAGCCGGGGAGAGAAGAGCTCTGGGGAACCCTGAAACAAAGTGTCTTCTGATTGGTTTTCGGGAAGAACAATAAAAAAAGCGTCTCTAATCAGTGCATTCATGTTAGCACGAGGAGTGAGCAGGCACCGTAATTAAAAATTAAACAATTTTTGGCGATAAGAACCCTACGGTGCATGTTCTCCTACAGAGAGTTTCCCAAAGCCTTGGGTCCACCCGAGGCTCTGGTGACGAGAATGAGTTTGGGCAAGCTCGTTTTCATCTGTTTTGCAAGCACTGTGGTTGCAAAACAGATGTTACGTGATCTAGCTAGTGTGGACGGTCCAAAAAGCTGTGACAACGCTAGCAAGGACGTAACACTTTGTATGTTTTTTTTTTTTTAAACGAAAAACGGAGGTTTTGGAAAACGCGTTACAGTGGTTGGGGCGAAAATTAAGAAGGGAAGTCATGTTGCTGTGGCGGTATAATTTTACGTGGGAATACACAAGGCATGACCGGGTTTCCGGTTCATAATAGGACTCCATTTGGTGTTTTATAATAACTTAAATAAATTTCTGTCTCTAAGATATTATGACACGGAAAAAGACGTTCAGGAGGACATGGAGCTCCAAGCATACGCAAATGAATTGTCTATTAACGGAACAGGGCCAAACGGAGGCATTGGAAAGGTAACGGTCACGTGATTAGTTGGTTGATCGGTTTATGTGTTCAATTATTCAGTTTGCGTAAAACTTGACAGCAATTTTGATTCTGCAATAGATGTTTTTAATGTATTTATGAATACTAGTACAGTTTGTTTGCTGATATCAAGACCATTTTGGAAATATCGTTTGTTTACATTCCTATTCTTGTGCTTTCGATCTGTTCTTTTGATGGTTTGTTGCAAGTGCGTGAACGTTATGGTGACAAAACTAAAATGCTAAAATGGACAAAAAAGTTGGTAAAGAAAGGCTTTAATTATAGGCCGGAATAGAAGCTGTGATTCTTATGCACTCTATCTGTCACGGCAACTGTGAGCTCGTTCCAAACGGGAAAATGTTTAAGTTAAGTAGAAGGCGTGAAAGCGAATAAAATCCCGTTCGTACCCGAAAAGGTACACCCTACGAAGTCGCGCTGCTTGCTTTTTCTTTCTTTTTTCAAATAAACACTTTTGGCTCCTGTGAGATTCACAATAGGAACCTTTAGGCAGGAGCACGAGAACGACTACGAGTACGAGTTTTCTGTACTGAGCATGCGCATAAGGTTTGGAGGCCGATATTTTTCGAAGTTCCGTGCTCAGAACGAAAAACTCGTACTCGTACTCGTCCTCGTTCTCCGATCTAAAGGTCCCTAATACTGGTCGACCAGCAGAAAAGTACACTCAACTCATGAAAAGAAATTGCCGTGTGGCCGTTTCTGCAAAAACTGAAGAAAGCACTGACTGCATGACCTTTATTTTCAACAGATTCAAGGATTTCCTGCCACAATCGATTCCAAGAAAGACCTCGTGGATATTGTGGCCCGTATCATCTCGCAGTTGACTATCCAACACGCTGCAGTGAATTATGAACTGGCAGACTATGCTGTGTATGCCCCTAACCTACCAACCAAACTATACGATGATACCAGGGTGAAAGACGGAGAATTCTCGGTTTACCGACTTCCAAACAGACTGACCTCTGCTGTAAGTAGCATGTGCACTTTTTTTAAATGGGGTAGAATATCCCCACTGACCTGCTCACCAAGGTAAATGAACGAACGCTGGCCAAAATGGTGATCTTGTGACAAATAAACGCCGTTCCATCCAGGGGTAGTCTCGCAAATCAATGACGTGCAGTCGATCAACTGACTCATTTATTTCAATTTTCCGCTGGCTCCATAGATAATTTTAAACGCGCTTTCCACTTCTATTGTCAAGTTTTAGTTTTTAGTTAGTATTAAAGTTCTAACTGCTATAATAGTTTTTAACCAGTTTTAATAACCAGCTTTGAATCTTGAGAAAAAAGGTGCGTTATAATTGTATTATGAAACGAAACGTGTTAACTTTACCCTAGCCTGGAGTTTCACAATGAATTCTACGTAAAATAACTAAAGTATCTCACGTTTGACATTTATAGACCGAGGCCGGATTTAGCAACAGTTTGGCATCATTCCGTTTCGATTCGTTGTTTGACTACGGCAACGAACTACAAGACATCAAAGCTGTTAACATCATAAATCGTCACTACGGACACCTTGTGCTCAGAGTCCAACCAAAAATGCAGGACACGAATCAAGAACGTGAAAATAATGGTGACTTGACTTATCCGTATTTAATTCCAAGATGGATCCCCAATGGAGTTCAGACCTAGACCATCTTTGTTAAGCCTGGGAACTTGAACAGCGTGGTAAAGACAGAACCTACTTTCATAAACAGCCTGTTAACTGTTCGGTGTTGTAGTAGACTGCGAGCAGTCCCTCTTTAATTTGCTCTAAAACGCGTAGAATGGCTGAAGCTGTAGGTCGCAAATACTGCGGGCGTTCATACCAAACTGTTGACTGTGTTTATGAGTAATCCTAGGCAATCAACACAGGTGGTACAACTTTAAGTTGCTCTCTGTAAAACAAAAACACTGAAAAAAAAAGAAGGAAAGGGATCGTACATAGTTTCTAAATGTTTATCTTGCTTTATCCAAATTGAAAGGGCTAGCTCGATTAGTTAAGAAATAACCATTTACAATGAGGTGGCAGTCATCGGGTTTCAAGTTCCCTTTCGTGAGTCGTTTCTAATTCTGTCGTGAAGAGGTTGTTTGAACACGACGGTTTATTGAAAAAAAAAGGCCGCAATTATATTTTTGCTGGATTTTTGAGACTCGTTCAAAGTGTTAGTATACTTTTGAATAAATTATAGCAACATAGGAAACTAATTAACATGCCAAACCATGTCATGGGTAGCTCACATTTCCGAATTCTAATTTTCTTACCAAACGAGTTTTCTACACAGATTTTTTTACTCGATGTACTTGTCATTAAAAAAATAATGGAAATTTGACTTATTCTTGTCAGACAATAATTATTTGAAAGAATGCTTGTCCATTTTTTATTTCATTATTCAAGCAAAAGGTTCTTCAGTAAAGGGTTTGATCCTGAACACTGGTGAGAAATTATTTAGTTTTGTGTGGTTTTTGACACGGAGTGTGTTTCTTTGTTGCACGCACGCGATGAAATGGAAAGTTTTTTCTTCCCTCTTATACCAAATATGCTGTTTGTTTCAATAACATTTTTGGCTG
>OX421452.1:8939416-8946916 GCA_949126865.1 Montipora capitata | reverse complement strand
TTACATCTAGAGAATGCCGCCAGCCATGTTGGTGGACGAAAACAAAAGATCTCTCCTTAGCTCTTTTTGTTCGTCCACCAGAAAATTACATTCCATCATTCTTCACTGTGTCTCTAATGCGAGGTTTCAGAACTGTCGCTTGAAAGAGTGATAGCCTTTCCGCACATGTACATACTTAACAATAGGAAAAAGGTTCCTAAAAGACGCACTTGCGTTTCTGCATTGCAAAATAGTATAAAAAACATAACTGGATTGGGATGGTTGATGGAGTAGACGTGAATTTTCGTCCTCCGGCATAAACTCCTCTCAAGCAAACGGGTAAACTTGTCTATCTTCAACTTACCACAGAAGCCGACGATATGCCACCAAAATCGTTGTTACGAAAAATAGCATTGCGTGACTAGCGTTACTGTCTAGAAGCTTCGCGAGAGTTCGTAGTTTGTTTATTTTTAGGTTCGTGCGTAAGCGTTTCTAAATCGGTGTGTTTTGTAATCTTTCTATAATTAGATTCATTACTATTTTAGAAAGTTCTAGAAATTTATTGTCAGAGTATATAAGTAGACGAGTCCAAGCGGAGTGTTTTTCTAACTAGTTTTTCACAAGCGAAGAGAGTTGGCGTTAGCCGTGTTTATTCAAGTGTGACAGAAGCAGTGTTTATTCAAGTTGGCGGAGGCCGTGTAAGTTTATTGAGTACGTGTTGTTCAGAGTTTTACTTCGTGGAAACTACGTTCATTTTTGGAATAAATCTTCTTGTTGTTGTTCCGACAACCCTGCGTTCAGTTTAGTTTGCAAGCTACCTTTCCTCAAAACATTCGAACCCGTAACATTGGGGGCCTGTCCGGGAGAGGAATTCATTTGTTTGCTGACTACTGAAACCAGGAAAGGACAGTTCAAGAAGAAAGAGTTACAGAAAAAGTAAGGAGAACTGTACAAAGAGAGTATATTGTGTTTTTGCTGTGAAATACTGCTATGGAAATGGAAAAGCTTTTGCAGATTGGAGAAAAGTTCGGATTGGAGGGAGAAAAGCTGCTCGAGTTTGTAGAGAAGCAACAAAGGTTAGAACAAGAAAGAAGGAGGGAAGAGGAAGAAAAAAGAAGGGAACAGGAAGAAAAAGAAGAAAAACGCAGACAATTGGAGGAAGAAAAACAAGAAAAACGAAGACAATTGGAGGAAGAAAGAGAAGAAAAAAGGAGGCGGTTTGAAGAAGAAAAGGAAGAGAAACATCGATTACTTGAAGAAGATAGAAGAAGAGAAGACGAAGAGAGAGAAACTAGGCGACAAGAACGCGAACTAAGAAAATTGGAGATGGAAGCCGAGCTGTTGAAACAGAAAGAGGCTATTGAAGCGGCAAAAAGAGAACATGAGCTGGAGATTGCACGTTTGGCTGTGGAGAATGCTGGCGGACGTCCTGAAGTGAGAGAGGATCGGGCTAAGGCACCTAAACTCCCCTCGTTTGTTGATGGTAAAGACGATTTGGACGCGTATTTGCAGAGGTTCGAGAGATTTGCCGAAACAGCTAAGTGGAGAAAAGATGGATGGGCATCGAAGCTCAGTGCTCTGTTGTCTGGACGGGCACTAGAAGTGTATTCACGTCTATCGGAGGACGCAGCTAAGGATTATGATAAGGTAAAGATTGCGTTAATGAAGAGATATGACCTTACCGAAGACTGCTATCGTCGAAAATTTAGAGCATCCAAACCAGAAGTTGACGAAAGTCCGGAGCAGTTTATTGTGCGACTGGACAGATACCTGTTACGGTGGCTAGAGCTTTCGAATACTGCGCGAAGCTTTGATGGTCTTAAGGACTTGATCGTGAAAGAACAATTTATTGACTCTTGCCCTAAGAATTTGGCAATTCACCTGCGAGAAAGGGCACCTGAGACTCTAGCAAAGATTGCGAAGATCGCTGACCAGTACTTGGAGGCTCATGGTAAACATTTGTTCAGCTCAGCGGGCAGAAAGCCAACAGTGCAGCCTGAGAGGGACGAAGCCAAGAACATGCAGGTTAATCCACCAGCTCTGCATTGCTTTAAGTGCAACACCCGAGCTCATAAAGCTGTCAACTTTCCAACCCTAACAAAGAAATGTTTTCTGTGTGGCAAGCAGAGACATGAAGCTAGAAACTGTCGATCAGGTGGACGCAGATCAGGAGGACAAAGTAAGGATGGTAACCCTGTGCAGCGTGGTCAAGTGAGTGCCAGTTGTTTAGTTCAGCCACCTGAGGTTAAACCTACTGATGAAGAAGTTAAGGCCTGTATTAAAGATGATAAGCTGCTGTTAGCCTGTGGTAAGAAGATTCCATTGTTGAGTAGTGCTTGTGTTGAACCGTTGACTGGAGTGAGACGTAAAATGCCTGTCGTGAAAGGTAGAGTTGGAGAGAAGCCCGTTGATGTCCTGAGAGATACTGGTTGTAGTGGAATTGTAGTAAAGAGGGACCTTGTGTCTGAGGATCAGTTTACTGGCGAATTTAATGTTATGCTGCTCATTGACAATACGGCAAGGAAAGTTCCCATCGCAAAGATTGATGTTGATACACCTTATCTGAAGGGCCAAGTGGAAGCGCAGTGTCTTTCCGATGCTGTTTATGATTCAATTATTGGTAATGTACCAGGCGCAAGAGCCGCTGACGACCCAGACCCAAGCTGGCAAGTTCCTGTACAAGAAGCTTGTGCTGTAACCACGAGAAGTCAAGCTAAGAAAGCTGGAGAACATATTCCGTTGAAGGTACCAGATACCAAAGAAAGTCCTGTAGTTGACAGAGGAAAGCTTAAGCAAATGCAGCGTGATGACGAGAGCCTACAGAAATTTTGGGAGAAAGATGACGTAGTTGTGAGAGGCCAGGCTGAGACCTCATTTGAAGTGAAAGGAGGAGTTCTGTACCGTGTCTACAAGCACCCTTATGTGAATGGAGGTAAACCCCTGAAGCAGGTTATGGTTCCTGTGCAGCTGAGAAGTCGAATAATGGAACTAGCTCACGGATCGATCATGGGAGGTCACATGGGAATAAAGAAAACGACTGATAAGATTCCAAGCGCGTTCTATTGGCCAGGCATTCAAGGGGGCGTGACTCGTTATTGCAAGTCCTGCGATGTATGTCAGAAGACAGTTAACAGGGGTTCCGTACCGAAGGTTCCCTTAGAGAAGATGCCATTAATTGACAAGCCGTTTAAGAGAGTAGCAATCGACCTGGTTGGACCTATTGTTCCCCCGAGTGAGGACGGTCATAGATATATATTGACATTGGTCGACTTTGCAACTCGTTATCCTGAAGCTGTCCCGCTGAAGAACATTGATACTGAGACTGTGGCAGAAGCGTTGGTGGATATCTTTAGTCGTTTAGGAGTTCCTGAAGAGATCTTGAGTGACCTTGGTACGCAGTTCGTCTCTGAGTGTATGAAGGAAGTGACGCGGCTTTTGAGCATTAAACAGCTCACCACGACTCCTTATCATCCTATGTGTAATGGCCTGACGGAAAAGTTTAATGGAACAATGAAGAGCATGTTAAAGAGATTGTGCAGCGAACAGCCAAGACAGTGGCATCGCTATATTAATCCGTTGCTGTTTGCATATCGTGAAGTTCCTCAGGAGTCTACTGGTTTTTCGCCGTTTGAGTTGCTGTATGGAAGAGCTGTTAGAGGACCGATGTTTATTCTCAAAGAGCTTTGGACGAAAGAGCTGGAGGAGCCTGAAGTAAAGAACAGCTATCAGTATGTGTTTGAGCTACCCGATCGGGCGAGAAGCTTGAAGATACCCTCAAACTTGCGCACACCGAGCTTCAGAAAGCCCAGAACAAAGGCAAGCATTATTACGACCGGAAGACTAAAGTTAGGAAGTTTGTACCTGGAGATAAAGTGTTAGTGCTGCTACCGACCGACCACAACAAGCTCCTAATGCAGTGGAAAGGTCCATTTGAGGTTAGTGCTGTAGTTGGTCTCAATGATTATAGAGTGAGAGTCAAAGGAAAAGAGAGAGTTTACCATGCTAATCTACTGAAGAAGTATTTTGAGCGAGAGGATTCTGTGTCCGTTGGAGCAGTTGCTGTTGAAACGAACGCTAACATCTGCAAGAACGAACATGTTGAGAGTGAAGTAGAAGAAGTTGACCCTGTGGATAGTATTGATTTTCTGGAGATTGGTGGTCATGTCGCGGAAGAGTCAGTCAATGATGTGACCATAGGAGATAACCTTTCTCATGAGCAAAGAGCAGAGTTCATGGATCTTGCAAATGGGTTTCAAAGCTTGTTCACAGAAGCCCCAGGCACAACAAGTTTGGCCCAGCATCATATCAAGCTTACATCCGACCAACCAGTTAGATCAAGACCATACCCAGTACCGTATAGCTTAAGAGAATCGCTAAAGAAGTATATTACAGACATGATGAAGATGGGAGTCATAAGAGAATCAAGTTCGCCCTATGCTTCGCCTGTTGTAGTTGTTAAGAAAAAAGACAACTCAAATCGTGTGTGCGTGGACTATCGTAAACTGAACAAGTTAACCGTGTTTGATCCTGAGCCTATGCCAACTGCTGAGCATTTGTTCCAGAAGTTGAATGGTGACAAGTATTTTACCAGAATTGATCTGAGCAAGGGCTACTGGCAAATTTCTCTTCCTGAGGAGGATATACCGAAGACCGCTTTTGTGACGCCTGACGGATCGTCCGGCTAGGTTCAGATAAGTCCAAACAAATTCAGGTCAATTAGTAACTGCTTTAATGCATTAATGCATGATGGATCACGGAATTTCATCAATTATTTTTAAAATAATTTCCCTAAACGTAACAGGCTTAAATAATTCTATTAAACGTAGGAAAATCTTTAAGTGGCTTCATAGGCAGACCGCTCACTGCTATGTTCTCCAAGAAACCTTTAGCACCGAACAATCTATAGGCACCTGGCGATCGGAATGGGGTGGAAATATCTTCTACAGCCATGGATCAAACCATAGCAAAGGTGTAATGATTCTTGTTAACTCCAGACATCAATTAGAGGTGATAAGAAGTATCAAAGACAAAAATGGAAGATCAATTATTCTGGAAATCAAGCTGGATAATCAAAACCTTGTTCTTGCCAATGTATACGCTCCAAATGGCATTCCACAACAAATCAAGTTTTACCAAGATTTAAACCAAACTCTACGCGGATTTTCAGATAGCAACTTATAATTGGAGGGGATTTCAATTGCGCGCTAACGCCAAAAGACAGAAAAAGTGTGAAACAAGGTTCGAACAAACACACTGTCATAAATGAAATTGGAAATCTATGCTCTAACTTCGCTCTCACGGATATTTGGCGTGAATTAAATCCCCAAACCCTGTCGTTCACGTGGCATGACAAAGCATTCAAGTCCCAGAGCCGATTAGATTTTTTTCTAATCACAGCTGATTTAGGCTATCTAACAAAAGAGAGTAATATTATGCACACTCCTTTCACAGATCACTCTGCTGTTATATTGAATATACAATCATGCGACCAACGCCAAAAATCGGGCCCTGGTTTCTGGAAATTTAACGCAAGCTTGCTAGAAGATAAAGAATATGTCAAAAAAATGTGTGAAAATATTCCGGCTTTCATAGAAAAGTACAGGGATGTTTCAAATCTTCGCCTAAAATGGGATGTCATCAAGATGGAAATCAGAAGCTTTACAGTGTAGTACTCCAAGAGAAAAGCCAGATCAGAAAAAGACAAAGAAAATCAGCTGCTAATAAAACTGAATGATCTGCAAGAAAAACTGTGTTCCTCGAGGAACGACTTTACTTTGCTGAACGAGTATTATACACTAAAGGCAAAGTTTGAAAAACTATCGAACAGCCGAAAAATTAAAGGTACGATTTTGTGCAGTAAGGCGCGATGGTATGAGAACGGAGAAAAAAATTCTAAGTACTTTCTTAAACTAGAAAAGAGAAACTTCTTAAGGAAAAAGACTTCAAAGCTGAAAATTGTCTAACGGTGAAGAAACTGATGACGCAAAAACAATACTTGAAGAAGAGAAAACCTTTTATAAAAATCTATACTCTACTAGAAATGTAAATCCCAATGACTCCGAGTTTGATACACTCTTTAACAACAACCTGTTGACACCTCTTAAGGAGGAGCAATCTAAAAAATGTGAAGGCGTGCTAACCGAACAGGAGTGCTACCAAGCTTTAAAACACATGGACAATGGTAAAAGTCCAGGCTCTGATGGTTTCACATGCGAATTTTACTAATTCTTCTGGGATTACGTTAAACAGAATGTTGTCGAAAGCATAAATTATGGCTTTGAAAAATGCCAATTATCAATACGTCAAAGACGAGGTATCATAACACTAGTACCAAAAAAGGACAAACCGACCAATCTTCTTGGCAACCTAAGGCCTATCTCACTTCTAAACACAGACTACAAAATTGCCACGAAAGCAATCGCAAAAAGACTGGAAGCCGTTCTGCCGTTTGTGATAAACGCTGATCAAACCGGCTATATCAAAGGACGGTATATCGATGAAAACGTAAGACTCATTAGTGATATTATCAGCTACACCGCAGCAAAAAACCTCCCTGATCTTGCTATCTTCCTCGACTTCGAAAAAGCATTTGATTCTATACAATGGAACTTCATTTTTAAAGCTCTCGACAAACTTAATTTTGGTACTGACTTCAAAAATTGGGTACAAACTTTCTATTGCAACATTACTAGCTGTGTCACAAACAGTGGTTATGCCTCTGATTTCTTCAATCTGGAGCGAGGTGTCAGACAGGGTTGCCCACTATCAGGCATACTCTTCGTACTTGGTATTGAAATTCTTGCACTTGCGATTAAGAAAAATCCGAAAATTGAAGGCATCAAAGTAGGAGCGCGCGAAATAAAAATCACACAGTATGCGGATGACACAACAGTTTTTCTAAAAAGCCCTGAATCAATGAGTCTTTTGCTTGACCTCTTGCAAAAGTTTGAAAGATGCTCGGGATTAAAAATTAACCACACGAGGTCAGAAGCAATGTGGTTGGGAAAATGGAAGAACAGAGAAGACACCCCATTCAACGTTAAGTGGCCGAAAGACTCTGTTTTGGCTTTAGGAATACACTTCTCGAACTCAGAAAAGGTTAGCGAAAAAAATAACTTCTATGAAAAGTTGGATGTTTTGGAAAAGCCCTTAAGCAATTGGAAGAGACGGAAACTAACTCTATTAGGTAAGATTATGGGCCTTTCAAACCTTATTTACAATGCATCTGTACTACCAGTCCCTGAACACTTCTGCGATCAGGTAAACAAAGTCACCTTTAATTTTATCTGGGACAACAAAATATCCAGAATAAAAAAAAAAAAAGCAATCAAAACGGGGGGCTAAATATGATCGATTTTACGTTAATGAACAAAGCCTTAAAGTCCATTTGATAAAGAGGTTTCACCTGAGCGAGAATTCGGCATGGACGGTTATTCCCAATGAAGCAACATCACACTTGGGAGGCTTAACCTTCCTCTCAACATGTAACTGTAACAGCAAGGATCTTAACATCAAAGAGCT